>SEYY01005712.1:0-2500 GCA_009176605.1 Armadillidium nasatum
TATTCACTTAGAGCTGATATATGTTTGAAATATTTTTAAATTTTGCCATTTGTAATGTTTGACAAAAACTATTGTTTTATTATTATATTATTATTATTATTATTATTATTATTATTATTATTATTATTATTATTATTATTATATCTTCCATTTTTATTTTTTACAGCATGAAGAAGAAGCACCATAAATAACTAAATTTTTTTTTTCTTCTTCTTTATTATAGGTCCAGTACGCCACTATCCACACTGCACACACGTTCGGCTTCGGCAACTCATCGTCAATCGAAAAAATTTCTCTCGCTCGTAACTCGATCAAAGTTTTGGAGCCTTATTCTTTCGCTAACTTGAAGTCTCTCTCTAGTATCATTCTAGGAGAAAATCATTTGACGGAAATCAACAGAACTGTCTTCTCTAACCTTCCAAAATTGACGACTCTCTTCATTGACAGGAACAATATTACGAGTATTGAAGATTTTGCTTTTCAAGAACTTAAAAATTTGAAGGAATTAGAGTTATTCTCTAACCAGATACAGGTGATACTCTACATTTGTGTAGTGTATAGGTTAATAGTTCTGACAAGTGTGGCATGAGGGTTCTGGGTTCGATTCCCATAGAATAGCGTTTCCCAACCGGGGTTCACATTAACCCCCAGGGGACCACAGAAACTTTGAGGGGGACCTCAAGGAAAATGTTTATTTAATTTAGGAGTATTACATATGAGTATATTGGGGTTCACATACGTAAAGTTAGAACTCAGGGGGTCCACACTGGGGTCAACATATTTAAAGTTAGGACTCAGGGAGTTCACATGAGTGCCCACATATGTCAAGTTAGAACACAGGAAGTGGGGGGGGGGTTCACAAGTAAAAAAAGAATGGGGGCACACCTGCTACAGAGGAGTTTATTGAAGCTTTCATACAGCCAAAAGCTCTCGAGGTTTAAACTATTAAAAAAAAAAAATAAATAAAATAAAAAATGATAACGTACTGTATTATTATTATTATTATTATTAGTATAGTATAATTACACTATTATTAGTATACTATAACTAAACTATTATTAGTATTATTATTATAAAAATAATAGTATAACTATACTATTATAAATATTACGAATAATAGTATTACAATTCTATAGTATTGCAATAATATTAAAACTTATTTTCAGAATTTGAACATACCTTTAAAACTAATAATTTATCTAAAATATTACATATACGTATACACATTTGATTGAATAATTTATTTAATATATTAAATGTTAACACATTTAATTCAATAATTTAATTATATTAAATATTTACAAATTTAATTAAATAATTTATATATTAAATATTTTATTTATTATATTAAATATTTACACATTTAATTGAATAATTTATATTACAGTAAATATTTACACCTTTAATTAAATAATTTAATTAATATATTAAATATATACACCTTTAATAATTTACTTAATATATTTAAAAAAACATCTTTAAATAAATAATTTAGTTAATATATTAAATATATAGATATTTAATTAAATAATATATTTAGTAAATGAAATATATTACACATTTAATTTAAATAATTTATTTATATTAAAAGTATACACATATAATTAAATAATTTATTTAATATATTAAATATATACAACTTTAATTAAATATTTAATATATTTAAATTTAATTTAATTAAAATAATTATTATTAATAATAAAAAAAAAAAAAAAAAAAAAAAAAAAAAAAAAAAAAAAATTTTAAATTTTTTAATTTTTAATTTTTTAATTTTTTTAACAAATTTATTTATTTTTTTATTTTTTTTTTTTTTTTTTAAGATCAAAATAATAATATTAATAATAAATGATGATAATAATTTTTAAAATAGTTATTTAATATAAATAGATTTATAAATAATAATATCAAAATATTATTAGTATAATAATAATAATAATAATAAAATAATAATAATAAAAAAAAAAAAAAAAAAAAAAAAAAAAAAAAAATAATAATAAAAATAATAAAAATAAAAAAATAAAAAAAATAAAAAATAATAATAATAATAATAATAATAATAATAATAATAATAATAGCATCTTTCTTCTTTTTTCCAAAACAGAATAATATTTCTAGTAATAATATAATGCTCTTTCATTTGCCTTAAATTAGTTAACTTGACTGATTTTAAATCTATTCTTAAGAGCTTAAAATATCATTATTATCTTTAGATGCTGCAACACCAGCTCTATTAATTATGGTTTATTATTTAACAGTATTAATAAACCTTTGTTAATAATAATAATATTGATTAATTATTATTATTATTGTTTATTATTTTTATTATTATGATTACTATTATTGTTACTATTATTAATTATATTATTATTACTGATTATTATAAAATAATAATAATTGTCATTTATTTATGTGATTATCATTTTTTATTATTAATATTTAATTTATATTATTATTATTTATAACAGTAATGATAGTAGCAGGAGTGGGTGAAGTGTGTATG
>SEYY01005712.1:40000-52500 GCA_009176605.1 Armadillidium nasatum
CACTGGCACTGTCTGCGAAATTCATACCTTACAATATATATATATATATATATATATATATATATATATATATATATATATATATATATATATATATATATATATATATATATATATATATATATATATATATATATAGTTTTGGGTTACCAAATTTATGGTCTCCTTAACTATAAATCGCTGACGGCGAAGGAGGGACCTTCAGGAAACTTTGTTCTTGTGTCCCCTTGTGCCGCATCGACTAGCAAACGTGTGGTAGCCTCCACTTCTCTTAAGGCCTTTGCAACGGCTACCTTTGTTTGAAAAACCCCTCACAAAAAGGGGAACCACAGTCGAGGGCAAATAACTACTGCCAAACTGGTTATACTTCCGAATTGCATAGGAGTCAGAGTCTTCTTCCTGGTCCTTTGAGATTTTCTTGAAGCTTGTTACTGTGATTAGTAGCAGATGACAAAAGTGTAGGTGCCAAGCTACTGTTTTACAGTTTCTCGAAGGCTACTTCAGCTGCTTCTTCTTCTTCTTGGATCGTAGGCTGCAACTTTTTTTTTCTTGGAAACGCTGCTTTCTTGCTTCATCAGACCTGGTGATAAGAGTGAACACCTAACCTACCTATTTTAGATACCTTCTAATAATTATCTCAAATATGGAATGGGAAAAAAAAAATGTTGAATAGTTTTCCATTTTTTAATTAATTTTATTCAAAATATACAACCTTATTATTATAAATTTTTCATTACAATGAGTTGAATAAACATTTTTTAAAAATGTTACAAGTAATAAATAATTATTTTTATTTACATAAAATGTTTTATTTTTTATATTTTTTTTAATTTTTTTTTATTATTATATTATATAATATATATATATTATATATATATATATATATATATATATATATATATATATATATATATATATATATATATATATATATATATATATATATATATATATATATATATATATATATATATATATATATATAATATTATCCTTTTTAAAAAAATATTTAATAGAATGGTTATCCTTTGTTGGCGGGTTATTTATAGAAAAGGCGGGAAATTAGTCCGCGAAACAGCTAAAAAAGTTCATTTACAAGACACTATTATATCATTATTATTTAATTTTATTTAACAAAATGTATTTTCTGATATTTCTTTTATTTTCATAAACTATTTTAAAATCACTCCCTTTTATAAAAGCATTTATTTATTTATTTAATTCCCTCATAGAAAGCCTTAGAAACACAATTATTAATTTTCTTTAGTTTGCGCTATTAATTACTTTCTAGTTAAAGAAAACTAATATATATATATATATATATATATATATATATATATATATATATATATATATATATATATATATATATATATATATATATATATATATATATATATATATATATATGTATGAGTGTATGGAGAGGACGAAGCGTCGAACGATACTATGAACATACCCACCATTGGTATAGTTACCTACCGAGTGTAACGTTTAATCTCAAAGGCATCGCCCTATTTTCGAAGAGATAAAATTTTCTTGCTACTTTATACCTCGGATCCGTAAGTGCAATCGAACCGGCGCCCTGAAGCAAGAGAATCAATTACTCTACAGTTTTGCTATGGTAGAAGGAAGTATAAATTTTGGCTTGTTCTTGCCTCTGCAGTTCTTTGCCCTCTGGTGGTTTGTCCCTATCGCGTGTATCTTCTCAGAGCTTATCCCTAGCGTACTCTTGACTTTACACTAGAGTGCCTCTCACTCCCACCTCCCTCCCCTTCTTCACGTGTGTCTCCTACAGACTAACAACCTCACAACTTAAAAATTACCTTTCAAAAAATTATAAATAAATAAATAAAATATCGAAACATGAACTTGGGAGTAGGTGTTTCTTTTACTCGTGATTGTTCTTAGAAATATCACGTTACTTCTCTTTCTAAGCAGTTTCTAAGAGGGTAGGTGTTCTGAATCACCTTGAAAATTTCTTTAAGTTTCCCCCCCCCCTTCTCTTTATAGGGTTTTGTTCTTCCCTGTAGGGAATATATCTCACACATTAAGAGTGGCTCCACTCACACAGCTCTTGGCGGATAGATGGAGTCTATGCCTTTTCGTCTTATCAATTATTTCTCTCTTACTAACCCTCTTCACTTTTTTCTTCCCTCCGAATTATTGCTTCTTCTCTCCATTCTGACTAAATTTCCTACTACAGTGGATAGATCTCTCCCTGAATCAATATTGCAACCTCCTCCATTGAGCCTTTCTACACAATCTCATCTTTTCTCTGTCCAACTCTCTCACCCCAGACTTATCCGCTATGCTCAATCTTACATGTACTAACTATACTGGTTAAGTCTGGAACACTCTCCTTTGATCTGTTCTTTCAATTTCCCTTGACTTAAACACCATTAAAGGCCTTGTATCGGGACATATCGGCCTTTAATTTGATCCTTCTTCTGGGAAATTAGAAGGCTTTCAGACTTTCTCCCCATAGGATATATATATATATATATATATATATATATATATATATATATATATATATATATATATATATATATATATATATATATATATATATATATATATATATAATATATATATATATATATATATATATTTAAAACAAATATTTCATTGAAAGTTGAAACATTGTTTATATTAATTAATGAAAAATTAAATAAATTCTATAAATACCCTCATGACTCGTGTGTTTCCGTGTGTGTGTATGTGTATGTGTATTTATATGTATATTAGTGTGTTGATAGGTAGAGAGAGGGGAAACGCTGTGAGTAATTTGTTTACTTTGATCTCCTGAGGGGTGAGTTCCCTTTAATCTTTAGATAAACTTGGAAAAGATCAAGACGGTGCCATACCTTTGGGCACTGGTATTGGCACGAGTTAATAAGACTAAAACCACGTCTTATAATCGAAGGAAAAAAAAAAAAGCAACAGGGTTCAAAGCTGTCATATTGATATATTATATTTATATATATATATATATATATATATATATATATATATATATATATATATATATATATATATATATATATATATATATATATATATATTATATATATATATATATATATATATATATACTAATAATAATGGAGATTGTATAAAAGAGTTGGGAAACTTTTTAAATACTCGTATTTATTTCCTTTATTAAAAAAAAGAAAAGAAAAGAAAATAAAAAAACAAAAAAAAACAGAAAAAAAAAACAAAATGGAGGAATATAAGTGGCAGTGTTTAAAACTTTGTAGAAAATGAAGTTTCAAATTATTATTACTATTAGTAGTAGTCGTAGTAATGGTATGGTTATTATTATTATTATTATTATTATTATTATTTTAAATAATTACATTTTAAATTATATATTAATTAAAAATAAAAAAAAAAATAAAAAAAAAAAATAAATTTATTTATTAATTTATTTTTTTTATTTTTCAAAATTTTTAAAAAATTTAAATTTATTTTTATTATTTTATTATATATATATATATATATATATATATATATATATATATATATATATATATATATATATATATATATATATATATATATATATATATATATATATATATATATGAAGCGAATAAAAATTTAACTTGTATCAATTTATACTCTAAACTACTCTCGCATATAAAATACAGAAATATAGTACAATATACAAAAAAGAAATATATATATATATATATATATATATATATATATATATATATATATATATATATATATATATATATATATATATATATATATATATATATATATATATATATAGAAATTAAATAGAAAAAGAAATATATATAGAAAAAGAATATATATATATATATATATATATATATATATATATATATATATATATATATATATATATATATATATATATATATATATATATATATATATATATATATATTATATTATATCTTTTCGTTTTAACACGTCAGCGGTATTGCCCTATTCAAGGATGGGAAACTTTGTAGACACTTTCCTACTTAAGATTCACTTGAGGGATCGAACCAACACCTTCAAGCACGTGACTCAATCACTTTACCACTGTACCACGACAGCAAGCAATGAGTGTATTATAGAATATAAAAAGAAAATTATTCAGTGCTTGAATAAAGCTTGAATATTTAAACGTCTTTTCTAGTGTTTGTTGTGTTTAGGTAAATAATAATAATAATAATAATAATAATAATAATAATAATAATAATAATAATAAATAATAATGTACTGTAAATATTTAAAAAAAAACATATAAATTACATTTAAAATAAAATAGAGCAATTAGAGCTAAATACAATCCTTAATTAATGAATTATTTAATAAACATTTTCAATATACATACATAATTCCGTACAAATGTAGTTATATATACATACATATATATATATATATATACATATATATATATATATATATATATATATATATATATATATATATATATATATATATATATATATATATATATATATATATATATATATATATATATATATATATATATATATATATATATATATATATATATATATATATATATATATATATATATATATATATATATATATATATATATATATATATATATATATATATATATATATATATATATATATATATATATATATATATATATATATATATATATATATATATATATATATATATATATATATATATATATATATATATATATATATATATATATATATATATATATATATATATATATATATATATATATATATATATATATATATATATATATATATATATATATATATATATATATATATATATATATATATATATATATATATATATATATATATATATATATATATATATATATATATATATATATATATATATATATATATATATATATATATATATATATATATATATATATATATATATATATATATATACGCAATAAATAATTAAATAGGACAAAAGAGGAAAAAATTACAGACATTTAAAATTTTTGTAATTTAAAAAAAATAAAATAAAAGATTTGAATTTTTCTTGTAATTATTTCTTTTTTTCTAATAATTTTATTAAAAAAAAAAAAAAAAAAAAAAAAAAAAAAAAAAAAAAAAAAAAATTCATTATATATATATATATATATATATATATATATATATATATATATATATATATATATATATATATATATATATATATATATATATATATATATATATATATATATATATATATATATATATATATATATATATATATATATATATTTTATACTCTTGTCTGAGATCCAGATATCAAAATTCCTCCTCTAACTTTTTTTATATAACTAACTTATTTCATAATTTCCGTTCTAAGGGTGGAGTTTGTGCCAACGTAAACACTAACACTCCGGTAACACGTCTTGTGAATCTTGAGTCTCCTAACTTCGATGTTCTGTGGCTTAAAATCTTTCTTCCTACCACTACGATAATCTTGTTTCTGCTACTGTTCTCCCAATAGAACAGATTTTTCCACCTTTTTTGAATACCTAACTACTTCTCACGAGACTGTTACATCTTCACATCCAAATACTGAGGTCCTCTATTTAGGGGATTTCAGTGTACACAACTCTGAATGGTTATTTTCCTCTCATACTGATCCAGGAGGCGCTTAACATATCTAAGGCATTTGGCCTTTTGCCAAAAACATCTCTAGCAATTTTTGTAAATCTTTTTTTTTTTTCCTCCTCTTATCCGCTCTGATGGTTCTGTTGCTAACACGAACTGAACTGTTCTCATCTCTAATTCAACCCTGGACGACTTTGGCAATCTTCCTCCTACTACCACTCCTCTCAGATATTCCATGCCTTTATCTTGATCTAATATCTTCTGAAATCTATGAACCTTAGGAAAGCAAGCAGCCCCGATGTCATTCCTCCACGAGTTTTAAGGGAGTGTGCTTCTGAACTGGCTCCATCCCTCGTTCAACTTTTTTCTCTATACTTCAATACGAGTACTTTCCCACAGTGTTGGAAGCGCGCATTAATCCAACCTATCCCAAAGAAAGGTAGCCTCTTTGATTCTTCTAATAATCGCCCTGTAGCTCTCACTTGTATTCTGTCTAAGATCTTTGAAACCGTTCTCAACTCTGACTTCTTAGATCATCTGGAATTTCATTCCCTTCTTTCTGATCATCAGTACTGCTTTCGACGTTGGAGGTCTACTGGTGATATACTTTCCTATCTCACAGATTTATGGTCTTCTGTGGTGGTACTTAACATGTCTAAGGCATTTGACCGGGTATGGCATTCGTCACTGCTTTCCAAGCTCCCCTCCTTTGCGTTTCCTCCTTCTCTTTGTTATTTATGTCAAGCTTCTTTCTAATTGTTCCATTTCGGCTGTTGTTGATGGAACGACTTCTTCCTTTCCTGTCAATAGTGGTGTTCCTCAGATGTTCTGTCTTGTCTTCTACTCCATTCTTACTTTTTATTAATGATCTTCTCAGTTGCTCATCTAACCCTACCCATTCCTATGCCGATGACTCGACCCTCCATTCTTCTACTCATTTCAAATCTACTCCTTCCTTTGCATCTAGAGTTGCCTCTAGTCTTCATCTTTCGGAATTCTTGCAGATCTGGAAATAATTTCTCAGAGTCGTCGTCAAACTTTGTGAAATTCAACTCTTTAAAAACTCAACTTTTTGAAATCTCTCTCTCAAAGTCAACTCCTAATTTTTCATTTCTTTCGATGGTTCTCCCGTCTCTTCTGCTCACAGTATAAACATCCTTGGCCTTCACATAAACAAACAAATGTCTTAGAAACCTCACATCACAATGGTTGCTAGGGCTGCCTCATAGAAGCTGCTAGTTCTGTTTAGACTGCGAGAATTTTTTTCTTCTTCGCAGTTACTCCAATATACAAGGGCCTCATCCATCCTTGTTTGGAGTACTGTTCTCATATCTGGTATGGTTCAGGTTTCACCAGTCTTTTGGATAGGTTGAGTCAAAGGCTAAAAGTCTTATTAAACCGTTCCGCTCTTTGTAATTCACTTGACCGACGTGATATTGATGTCTTCTCTCTCTTCTATAGGTACTACAGCGGCAAATACTCGAGGGAACTGTCCACTCACATACCTCCACCTTTACGACGTCCTCGTAGCATAAGGGGTACATTGTCTGCACAAATCTTGTGCAGACATAGTCAACTCAAGGCTTGTCCGTTGTGGTGCCTTCTTCTTTCCTGCCACCTCTGTTTTGCGCAACTCTCTCCCATCTTCTGTTTTTCCTGCTGAATTTAATCTCTTTCTTTAAAGCCCACGTCTGTGCTCACAAAAGAACTTTGCGTTAGGTTTCTTTCTTTCTTTTTTTATAACCTTTATTTTATTTTTATTCCTCTAACACCCACTCCTTGAAAAGGGTTTTGCCCGTGATTGGTGATGCTGTGTATATATATATATATATATATATATATATATATATATATATATATATATATATATATATATATATATATATATATATATATATATATATATATATATATAAAGGGGTTTGTTTGTTTCTATGTTTGTATGAGTATGTGCTTAAAGCTCAATATTTGTTAACTAATATCTTCGTTCATTCTCTAAGGTCTAAAACTGACATTCTTGTGAATGCATAAAAATAGTTTGATTTCAGAGTTGCTAAACTTTCACACAGTAAAGATAAAATAAAAAAACTTTTAATAATAACACGTGTAAAAGGGGGAAAAAAAAAAATCTTAGATTACAACACTTTTTTTTATTTTTTATTTTTCGCCATAACGGCAATCCGCTTTCCTTATTAACAGCAGAACAATTGCTTCACATGTACAGTTAGTATTTCTGAAAGAGTATCAGTTTTTTTTAAACTACAGGTACCAGGCTGTATTATTTAAACTACAGGTACCGGATACATTATCTAAACTACAGGTACCAGGCTACATTATCTAAACTACAGATACCAGGCTACATTATCTAAACCACAGGTACCAGGCTGTTTTATCTAAACTACAGGTACCAGGCTACATTATCTAAACTACAGGTTACAGATACCTGGCTACATTATTTAATCTACAGATACCAGGTTACATTATCTAAACCACAGGTACCAGGCTGATTATCTAAACTACAGGTACTAGGCTACATTAACTAAATTACAGGTACCAGGCTGCATTATTACCAATATTAATAATAGTAATTATAGTAGTAATAATGATCGTCATTCTTTACACACCAACAAAAAACAACAGTAACAATAATCAGTAACTTAATCAAACCATATAAACCAACAGCAACAACAATAATAGTATCAGCAACAACCACTATAATAAAAAAATCACAATCAACAAAAATATGAATAACAACATCGACATCAAGAGCATCAACATCAACAACAATAATATCATATTAATATCAGCACACAATATTAATATCAGCATTAATAACAACAAGAACATTAATATCAACAACCAACTACTATATTTCAAATCAACAGCAGCAAGAACAATCGATAACAACAACAACAACAACCATAACAGCAACAAGAATCAATAACAAGTAACTAAAGATAACAATAACAACAACAAAATAATAATAATAATAATAATAATACTATTAATTAATTATTATCTGATCAAATATCGAGTGTTCTCAGACACTGCATATATCCCTGGCGCGCTATTAACAAATACGAAGGACGCCGTTGTCACTTTCGGGGAAAATGTATTACTTCTTATAGGGCATTATTGCGCATCAATTTCAACTGTTCGATCGATGCGGATTTTCAATTATAGAGCCTCTAATTTATTGCTTATTTATTATTTGGGAAGGATTTCGAAAAGTTGTTTGTAAATCTGTGTTTATATATATATATATATATATATATATATATATATATATATATATATATATATATATATATATATATATATATATATATATATATATATATATATATATATATATAGGGTGGGTCAAAATAAATTTCTTTTTTAAATTTGTCAAAACTACGCTATGCACAGGCTTCAGTATCACGGTCTGATAATGTGTGCAAAATTTCAAAGTTGTGTAGTTTGAAAGTGAAGTAAAATCATATGATAAGATGTTTGACATTTGCGCATGCAACTGTTATGATATAAAACTGGAAAGAAATCATTGTAGATGCAAAATTAGAAACGTTATTATTGAATGGGAATCCTTTGTAGGTCAAAAACAAAGGAAAAATCAACTTGGGACAATTGATAAAACATAACAGGTGCGAAAAGAAGGACGCAGGAAAAATTGGAAAGATTAAATGTTGAATCTATTGTAAGTCTCGACAGGGGTAGGGGTTGTAGCAGCAGCAGTAGCAATACCAGAGCAGTAGAAATATGTGGCCCTTCAACCAACACAGGATTAAAGTTTGATGTTATGGAAAAAGATCAAACTAAAAGATGGAACTGTATTGGAAGAGCATTATGTTTTTATAAAAGAACCATATGATACTTACACGAGACTCATGTTACACCAGATTCTGCCAAGGCCCTATGTATTACTGATGAAACAATAACTTTGTTTTTATTGATTCTAATAGCAAGATTTTCCTTAAAGATATTCATTGAGATGGGACTCCAGTTAACACTTCCACCTTTTGCAGTATCTTGCTCCTTCGTTGTATGGTTTCTGCCACCGCCTTCATCCATCCCTTCCTCGGCCTTTCCGCCGATCTCCTTCCTGCTGGTCTCTATTTCAGCGTCTCTTTCAGCCTCTTCAATTCTGCTCTTATGCACTGTATTCATTGTCCGACATTACGAACCGTACAACAATATTGGTCTCAGTTTTGTTTTATATATTAGTACTTTCACTTCTGTTGGTATTCCTCTCTCTTTTAGCAGCGGATGAAGCATTCAGGCATTCTTTGAAAATCTTCCTATTCTCTCCCTCTGCTCGTTCTCCATTCTTCCTTTTTCGTTGAACACTACACCCTAGTATTTAAACTTACTCGCCAGCTAAAGTATATTCCCCTGTATATTCACAACTTTTTCTTCTCTCTGCCTTGCTATTACCATTACTTCTACCTCTCTGTTTATTTTCATGTCCATTGCTTTTAACACATCATTCCACCTATTCACAGCTTCCTGAAGATCCTCAGTTCCTAATGTTATCACTGCCGCATCATCCGCGAATACTAATGTGTTTTTTATTCTCTCTTATGCATATTCTTTTAAGACAGCTGTCCAGGTACAGAGCAAAAAGCAATGACGACAATACACTACTAGCCATGTCTCACCCCGGTTTTCACTCCAAACCATTTCTCGCTTCCTACACCTCTTCCCACATTTATAGCTTTTTCGTATATATATATATATATATATAATATATATATATATATATATATATATATATATATATATATATATATATATATATATATATATATATATATATATATATATATATATATATATATATAATCACATTGAACGAAATGAATGTAGCTTAATTAGGGAGCAGATTGTTTTTTATTTCGGCAGTGAAAAGAAAATTATCAATTAAAACACACATGTGTAGAATTATCAGCTTTATTCACATGAACGGGAAAAATGTACATACAACCACTATATATAATTTTGTAAATCTTTTTTTATGAGAAAAAAGCCTATGAGAAAAAATTATATATATATATATATATATATATATATATATATATATATATATATATATATATATATATATATATATATATATATATATATATATATATATATATATATATATATATATATATATATATATATATATATATATATATATAAATATATATATATATATATATATATATATATATATATATATTTATATATATATATATATATATAATATATATATTATATATATATATATATATATATATATATATATATATATATATATATATATGTAAACTATTTTTTTTATAATTTTTCCAATTATATTTTATGACATTGTTTTCGACTAAACTTGTCACAATTATATTATTTCCGTTTTTTTCTCAATTTTTATTTGTTCAGTTTATTATTATTTTTATTATTATTATTATTATTATTATTATTATTATTATTATTATTATTACTATTGTTATCATTACTATTATATTATGATTATTATTAATTATTACTATTAGTTATTAATTATTATATTATTATATTATTATTATTATTATTATTATTATTATTATTATTATTATAATAATAATAATGATCTTCGCAGACTGTTAATGAGAATATCTTTTTAACTCAAATAATAAATTAATAATAAATAAATAACTTAGAAGAAATTAAATAATAAAAATCTTTTACTTAAATAAAAAAAATATATTAAAAATTTTTAATTGGTTTTTTATTAATTGATATAATTATTATTTTAATATTTTAATAATTTTAAAAATTAAAAAAAAATAAAAAAAAAGTCTAAAAAAAAAACATTTAAAAAAAAGTAACAGTTATAATAATAGTAATAATAATAATAATAATAATAATAATAATCAAAATAAATAATAATAATTTAATAAGTTTTATTGAATTTTTAAAAAAAAAAAAAAAAAATTTTAAAGTCTAAGTAAGGAATTTTTTATATTTATTTTAAATTTATTCAATTATTAAAATAAAATTATTTTTGTTTTTATATTTAATTTACTTTTTATCTTTTTTAATAATCAATTTTATGTATTTTTTATATTTGTAATATATTTAATTTTCGTTGAGATATTTATATTTATTTATATTATTTATTTGTTAATATATTTTTTATTTTAACTATTTACATCATCGTAATTTTAATATTAAAAATATTAATTCAATTAGAAATTAATATTCTCCAAAAAAGTTTTTATTTTTGAAAAAATTAGTTTTATAAATTTTTTTTTTATAATAAAAAAAATTGTAATAAAAAGACAAACGGAAAAATAAATATCTTTAATATTATTAATATTAATCTCATATTTTTTTTATTTATATATACAAATATTATTATGAGAAGATATTAATATAATAGTAATAATAAATATTTATTAGCAAATTATTTGATATTAGCTTACACTCGCAAGCGAGCATTCAAGCACACATAGACACGCACACACACACACACACACTCTCTCTCTCTCTCTCTCTCTCTCTATATATATATATATATATATATATATATATATATATATATATATATATATATATATATATATATATATATATATATATATATATAATATATATATATATATATATATATATATATATATATATATATATATATATATATATATATATATATATATATATATATATATATATATATATATATATATATATATATATATATACGCACGATTCTAAATTTGTTTTCGCTCTTTTCAAAGCTAAAGTTAAACACACACACACACACACACACACACACACACACACGCGCACACACAAACATACAAGCAGACATTTATCAAAAAAAGAATAATTAAATAAATGAATAGGCGGAAATTGGAAGTCTCTCTT
>SEYY01005712.1:57500-60000 GCA_009176605.1 Armadillidium nasatum
CGGAATCCGAGTCTGGAGTCAGTAATTTTTCTTAGATTTAATCTGAATTCGTGTTTTTAAACCTTATATATACAACCAGGAATCGGTATCGGATTCTGTTGAGAAAGTTGGATTATTTTATCTTCTTTGCTCTAAAATCGAATTCGGAATAAGCTTTTCCACAGTTCAGATATTCCTGATTTTACAAAAATAGTCTCGAATTGTTTTATTTTTATTAACATAATTTATTTTTAAATGGGTTTCTGGTCCTTACATTGGTTAATTGAAATAAACATTGTTATTACGATTATTATTACTAGTAAAAGTAGTAATAACATTATTATTATTAGTGGTGGTGGTCGTAATAATATTGGTAACAGTAGTTGTAACAAATAACATTATTATTATTATTAATATTATTATTATTTATTATTATTATTATTTATGAATAAATAAGGGACCCATTTGATTAGAAATATCATTTTCCGTTCCCGAATTTCTAATTTTTCATCCTCCTCTTTTGAATGGAACAAAATTTCTCTCAAATTCTTTTATGAAAAGACAAAATCTCAATTCAGAATTTTTTTTTTTTTTTTTTTTTTTTGGGGGGGGGAGGAGGTGAGTGTGTGTATTTCACATATTGACTTTTGCATCTCTCTCTCTCTCTCTCTCTCTCTCTCTCTCTCTCTCTCTCTCTCTCTCTCTCTCTCTCTCTCTCTCTCTCTCTCTCTCTCTCTCTCTCTCTCTCGAAAAAATGCCTCTTTTGTGAATGAAGTTGTTCACGGCGTCATTATCCGGGACTACTTAACTGAACGATCGATTTCCTCTTACTTAAAAATCATATCTGGCAAAATCGTTGTGAAAGAATTTTGAATCTTAACTTCTCTTGCTCGAAGGTTTAATCATTTTTTGGACATAAGCCATTATTATTATTATTATTAATATTAATCAAATCAACTAACAATAGATTTATGAATATGTACAAAAGATTATTAATTAGAAAAAATTGTATATATACATATATATATATATATATATATATATATATATATATATATATATATATATATATATATATATATATATATATATATATATATATATAATATATATATATATAAAAAAAACTTTCACAAGAGAAGTGTCTATCCTCCTCTGTAGCTGAGACAGTTGTGTTGTTTTTAAAGAGAAAAGACAATAAATAATGCTTTAACAGGTCCCTAATATAAGTCTATTTGAGAAGTAAAGTTTTCTTATTAATAAGCTTGTTTTGAGATATTAAAGTGTATGAATTGGTTTACTTATTACGTTTCAATCATCATTATTCGATCTCCGTTTCACTTCTTCTATTGCAGAGTCAATCACATCTCATTTCATCGTAGTATCTACAGATTTTAAGTTAAACAAATGACAACACTTGACGAAAGACCTTGTTTCAAATTTGATTCTTTTAAATACTATATACAAACCTATCCATATATTTTATGGTTGTTGATGATAAAATTTCTTGAACGTTGAGAAAACCTGTTATATTCCCCATATTTTTTGGTCACCATAATTTTTACATTTCCTGGACACTTTTGACTGACTGTACTGACTATGAATTGTATTTACTTTTTGTAAACAAGAGGATAAGGCTCTTGCTAAAGACTATGTCTTATATTATATACGGTTTTGGCATTTTTACTTATCCTACTTCCCTCTTTCTTTAAACCTGCAATATTTTCGGTCTACAACTTTTTCGTAACATCATATTTGTTTTATTCATCGTCGCACAAAAATATTCTCGATATCCCAATAAATATTGTCAGTGATTTTCTTTAATTCAAGACACCATTCTCTGGATATTCATTAATGGTCAGAGGAAATAATGCTTAACTTGTCCTCCTGACTTAAGGATTGGCTTCGCAGTATCTGACCTTGAAAGATTGAACCCTCCTTCATCTTCATATATTATAGGATGTCAGAGTTATCAAGAAAAATGTGTTATGCTTCTATTGAGCAGTGTCATAAGGCTTTCCTGGTTTGTGGACTGAGTTCACAGCATCTAGGACTCTAGACCTAAAAAGATGAGGACTCCATTTTATCCCTTAAATCAAAAATTTTGAATATCAGTGAACAGAGAATTGAATGATTTGTGAAAAAGGCAAAGAGCTGCTATTTATATTTGATTTCTGTGGATATAACGATGTCTGAAAAGTTGAAAACTATTGAATATATTGCAGTGAACTGTAATGTACAATAGGTTTAAAACCTGTAATTGTAATGGTAATATGTTTTGTTCAATTAGCTGCTAGATATCCAACACAACAAATTTTGACTTTGCTACATTGCGAAAATTGTCCTTACGAATCGCTGAGACAAGTGGCAAAAAAATATTTTTTATATAATTATTTTTGCTACTTGTCCCAACGATTCTTTAGGACAAATTTTGCAGTGTATATAACACTGGTACCCAAAGCTCTAAGAATGCAAGACCAATGTCAAGTTCATATATTATATATATATATATATATATATA
>SEYY01005712.1:65000-67500 GCA_009176605.1 Armadillidium nasatum
TGTTGGATTAATGTTGGATTTAATGTATTGTAAGCACTAAAATCTTAACGAACTTATTTTTTTTTAAAAAAAATTTCGTAATTTTCATCATATGCCAATGTGAATTATGCCAATATGAATTGTCCATTCCTTACATGTAGGTATTAATTTATTTCATGCTTATTCATCGCCACACAATTATCCTCATGAATAAACAGATATAATAGCTTATTTATTTGTATATATTTGTACAAATAAAAGTGTCTATATAAATCAAGTCATGCATTTACTGAGCAATAATAAAAGCAAAATTTTAAGTAACTTTTGCATTAAAATTGAAAACTTTTCATTAGTTTATCCTCCATCTAAAATTTGATCAGAGTTCCATAAAAGCAAAAGCTGATTAATAGAAAACTCGACTTTACTTCGAAAGAGGAGAAGGAAGAGGAATAGTCTATCATTCTATTCTGAAAATCAACAAAATGGAGAAAATCATCTTCTGAATCGTAATAATCCTTTAACTCATTCATTCTATTGCTCATAATTCAGTTTTTTATATATATTGTCTTTCAGTTATAAACCTCTCTCTGTATTCGTGCTTCTTTCTCTCTTTCTCTCTCTCTCTCTACCTCTTCTCTATCTCTTCTCTTTCTCTATCTCTCTCTCTCTCTCTCTCTCTCTCTGTCCTCTTTTTCTCTGTCTCTCTCTCTCTCTCTCTCTCTCTCTCTCTCTCTCTCTCTCTCTCTCTCTCTCTCTCTCTCTCTCTCTCTCTCTCTCTCTCTCTCTCTCTCTCTCTCTCTCTCTCTCTCTCTCTCTCTCTCTCTCTCTCTCTCTCTCTCTCTCTCTCTCTCTCTCTCTCTCTCTCTCTCTCTCTCTCTCTCTCTCTCTCTCTCTCTCTCTCTCCTTTGTAGAGCCTCAACGGAATTTCGAAAGAGAAATGCGAGCCTTAATTAGGATTCGAAGACGATTCGGAATGAATGAAATTTAACTTCATTTAAATCAAGTTATCCTTTTGTTCCAACTTTTTTTTTTTCCTTTTATACCGAAACTCCAAACTATATTATTGTCAGTCTTTGACAGCTTCTCTGTTTAGATACAAAACTCTCTTCATTTTAATATCTACTTTTCATTATTTATTTATCTATTTATCATTCTATCTATCTATCTATCTATCTATCTATCTATCTATCTATCTATCTATCTATCTATCTATCTATCTAAAAGCATATCCTAATATATATATATATATATAAAAATATTAAATATATTATATATATATATATATTATATATATATATATATATATATATATATATTATATATATATATATATATATATATATATATATATATATATATATATATTCGGGAGGAGGCCGAATCATTCAGCATTCTCAACGAACTGGAGCAACTGATTAAAAAACCAACACATATTCCGGATTGTCCTAACCAATTCTTAAACACTCTTGATTTATGTTTCACTACTAGTCCTTCTCTCTGTAAATACGCTGTCCTCGCACCTATTAGTAACTCTGACCACAACCTAATTACTCTTAATTTTCAAGCTTTCTCTCCAACTGCTCCACCCTTTCCTAAGGGTATCTTCTGGCACTTTGATCGGGCTGACTGGAGTGCTTTGCGTTGCTTCTATGCTTGCTATTCTTGGTTGGACTGCTTTGTATCTGAAGACGCTTCGGTTTCTGTCGATAAAGGTGGGGGCTGTATCGTTGATGGGATGAGCAGGTTCATCCCTTCTTCGTCTAAATCTTTCTCTCCTCAGAATCCATGGTTCGATCGCGCTTGCTCTCGTGCCATTCAGGCTAGAGACATCGCGTATCGAGAGTGGAAAAATTCTCTTTCTCCTATCACTCTTGCTAATTTTCATTCAGCTCGGAATCGTTGCAGTGGATATTCTTCGACGAGCAAAGCGGGCTTTCACTAAAAGAAGGTGTTGCTGAGTTCCTAAATTCTCCTAGTGATAAATCTTTCTGACCTCTTGCCAAAAACATCTCTAACAACTTCTATAAATCCTCCTTTCCTCCTCTTATTCGCTCTGATGGTTCTGTTGCTAACACTCCAACTGAAAAGGCTAATCTCTTCGGCCTCCTGTTTTTCTTCTAATTCAACCCTGGAACACTCCGGCAACCCTCCTCCTACTATTCCTCCTCTCAGATGTCCCATGCCTTTACCTTGTGATTACATTTGATCAGGTGTATGGACTTCTGAAATCTATGAACGTTAGGAATGCAAGCAGCCCGGATGGCAACCCTTCCCAAGTTTTAAAGGAGTGTGCCTCTGAGCTAGCTCCATCCCTCGTTCAACTTTTCTCTCTCTGGCTCAATACTAGTACTTTTCCTCAGTGTTGGAAGCGCGCATTAGTTCAACCTATTCCGAAAATAGGTAGCCTCTTTGACCCTTCTAACTATCGCCCTATAGCTCTCACTTGTATTCTGTCTAAGATCTTTGAAACCCTTCTCAACTCTCATTTCTTAGATCATCTGGAATCTCACTCTTCTTTCTG
>SEYY01005712.1:77500-86731 GCA_009176605.1 Armadillidium nasatum
TTGATTAGATACATTGTTTCTATTGGTTTCTAATGTATTATTTATGTATTAACCCCATTAGAAATATACATATAAAGCCTTTAACATGTATATATGAAAATATGCATTCAATAATAAAAGTATAAAATTAAATGTAAAATAATAAAAAAATCTTTTTTTTTAATTTTTTTTTTAAATATATTTTAGAGAAATGCTTCCAAATTCTATAATGGCTTGGTATTCTCGTAACTCAAATTTAAGCTTAAGGATTGAGTTAATTGTACTATAATGAAAATATATTTGTAAAAATAAAAAATATAAAATAAAATGTTTTTAAAAATTTTATAGTTTAGAATAGTTTTAAAAAAAATTATATTTTTAAAAATAAAAATTTTACAAACAAAAAAAAATTTGTTGGTTTCGTTGCATAAGATTAGAAAGAGTTTAAAATATAAATGACAGAAAAAGCTTAATTCAAAATAAATAATTTAATTAAAAATAATTAGAAGTTAGAAAAATAGCAATTATTTTCAAATTATGTATAAACAACTCATTTTGTAAGTATATAGGTGTACATAAGTATACTGTATTCTTGCAAAGCATGCATGATAATGTTAGTAACAAGAGCTACATTAAATGCAGCTGAAATGTATAAAATTTTATTGGTAAATACATGTAATTTTTGTATTAAATGTATTTTATTTACCTTTTATATATAAAATAGTTACTGGTACTTATTTCGATTACAATGTATTAACCAAAATAGAAAATAAAAAAAAATAGCAAAATAGAATAAAAATAAAAAATTTCTTTTACTAGGACAGACAGAAGATGAATTTTTAAACTTAATCAAGTACATCATTTTCAAATATGAGCTTAAAATTGCAGTTTTTTTTAAGATATGGTCATAAGTATATATTAGTAATATATAAAATATAGCATATGTTCAAGGAAAAAGTTACTGAATACTGAATATTCGCATTATTCCTAATATCCTCATAAAATTTTGAAACACTTTCACCTGTTATTGTTTAGTTGTTCTATCATTATAGGAACAGCAGAAATCACCCATCATTTTGCAATCTAACTGACAACTCACTTTGTCACCTATTCATGACTCAGCATAAAAAACGTAGTTAATACAACAATAACTGTAATTATTAACAAGATAGAGTGGCCGTTACAAAGGCGCCATCTTATTGCAGCTCAAGTCACGCTGTCACTTACCGAGAATAAAGCTACATCTAAACTGTATATGAGTCTTTTCCAGTTTATAACAACGTCTTCATGCATCTTGTTTTATTAAAGTATAATGTATAATACCAGAATATAATAGTATTTAATTGTAGCATAATATTTAAAACCCAAGTAGTAGTATAATGGAGAAATTAATAAGTATAATTCCAGATACATTATTATGGTCATACAAAATAACAATTTTGAATGCAGGTTTGGTGTCGCATTATCGATTTAGTCTAAATTTAATTATTTAAAACGGTTTTAATTCTTCTGATGGCAAATCTTTATTTATCCATGGTTATCTCCGAATGTTCAGCTTTGCATCAATGCCTGCAATAACGGAGTTTTTTTTTTTTTAGAAGACATGTTATTGTTACCTATTGTATTTTCCGTTCGTTATCTTAAGGTTTCACCTTCTCATTTCATCTTTTTTTTCAGGGGCTACTTCTGTCCAAGGAGACGAATGTTCAACAAATACATGAATCTTAAACTTGATTCATGCTAATGGAAAAATAAAGGGACATTCATTCATTATTCAAAATAAACTATTGTCTTGAATTAGAATACACTGCAAAAATTGTCCTAACGAATCGTTGGGACAAAGGGCAAAAATGTCCCAGTAAAATTTTAAATAGAGAAAAGACATGTTAAATATAAGAAAGTTGCTTCAACGATTTATTATCTAATAAGAAAATAAATGAAATATTTTATTGTGACACTTTTGCCACTTGTCCCAACGATTAGTAAGGACAATTTTTTTGCAGTGTACTAACACTAGAAGTTATGCCCAACTTTGGTAACCTAAGGGATAATTGAAGCCGCTAATTATTTTCAAAGGAAAGTGTAAAATAATATCTATATAAAAGAAAGGTGACGCTTTCATATGTAATTATTTTTTCAAAACATGTGTCTTCCATTATTTTTGGTGTTGACATTCATTTTAATAAAGAAAATAAAAGATTTAGGCATTAAATCATCACATATCCACGAGCATTCACAATACCCATTTAAAAAATGATTTTTTTTATGTTGCTAACTAAAGCCATAGATCACATAACGTTTCCCGCATAATTTTCCTGTTCTGGTATAATAAACACACTATTGCGTAAAATATCGAAATTTGCTCGTTTGCAACAAGATCAAACAAGAATGGAGAAGATTTACTAATGAAACGACTCGAAACATTTCCTACAGCTGTTTTCAGTAAATAATACCAAACATGTTTCAGCACGGGAAAAGGAAAAGGTCATTCTCACTACAGCCTTAAGACTTAGTAACGTAAACTGTATTTAACGTCTTTAGAAAGGGGGATTCTTCTTTCTCTTTCTATCACTTTATAATTATGAGTTATATATATATATATATATATATATATATATATATATATATATATATATATATATATATATATATATATTATATATATATATATATATGTGTGTGTGTGTGTGTGTGTGTGTGTGTGTGTGTGTGTGTGTGTGTGTGTGTGTATGTGTGTGTGTGTGTGTGTGTGTGTGTGTGTGTGTGTGTGTGTGTGCGTGCGTGCGTGCGTGTGTGTGTGTGTGTGTGTGTGTGTGTGTGTGTTACGGTTGTAGTAAATCGGTGATTCTTCAAAATCAGCGGGAATATGGTAAATGTAAAAAAGATTTAATTCCCAACCACTCGCTGGTTGATGGACACGGGGGATAGGTTCCCCCCTCTTAGACAAATGTCTGTGTACCATGCATTTGTGTGTCGCGTCTTCAACGTTTAACGTCTCACATGCCACTTGTATCCCAAAAATTAAATATTTATTGCGTTAATCATTTCTTATATTTACCATTGATTATGCTTTTTTTTTTTTTTTTTTTTACAATGTATTTAAAAAAAGGACAAAAAAAAATTTGAGTAAAGAAAATATCAAATTTTTTTCCTTTATTTTCATTGATTAAATTTCATAGTTAGTTTCTGAATAAAATAAAATAATGACTTTTTTTTTTTAACATCTTAAATATATATATACTTTTATCCATATAAAAATAGGATTTATTTTCGTATTTCAAAAAGAAATAATTTGGCTTAATTTTTTATAGTTACCCTTAAAATAACTGAATAGTAGAAAATCGAAATTTAGGATAAACTTTAAAATAAAAATTTCTCCTATACTTTTAAATTCCTTTATTTTGGGTTAGAATATCAGTAAGGTGAACTACTAGTATTTGGCTGTCATTTTTAAATTCTACAATGATCCACAGCATACATAAACAGTTAAAATGCCGGTAATTGCCATCTCTTAACCTCTGAATTTACACCTGACCATCTAAAGCAGCTCTGTTAACAAACCTAACCGGACTTAAATAACGTTAAAAAATCTGAACCGATTCTACTGATGAAATTAATTAAAATGCCGAAGGTAAAGAATGATTTAGTGCTTCCTTTTGCGGTGGACACACACACACATATATATAATATATATAATATATATATAATAATATATATATATATATATATATATATATATATATATATATATATATATATATATATATATATATATATATATATATATATATATATGTATTGGAAACTAATTTCATGACAATATGAAAATATTTGAAATAAGATACCAAATTTAATGTAAATTTATTTTCGAAGGTATTGAATTTTATAATATAGATTTTTAAGACCTTTTATTTCTATATTATAACAGTAATTTATTATAAATTCTCATTTATTAAACACTTATTTTCATAATATTATAGAAATAATTGTGTAAATTCGCAGTACATTATTATTTTTTAGTATCCCTTTAAAATTTTTTAATAGAAAACGATATTTTAAGACTAACTAAAAGAAACATTTAAAAAAATCCATTTTACGTATTATTTTATCTACATCTATATTGGTTTTCTATCCAGTTGATAGAATTAGTTCGATTCCAAAGTTTGTTTTCTAATATTCATTTTTATAAAATAAACTAAGAACAATACTAAGTCTTTTCAATCTGCTTTTATTTTCACTCTAGAGAAGGTTTTATTTCATTCTCAAATCTCAATATTTGCAATCTTTTTAGGTCCGTGACCCCATTATATACTATTGTATGAAACAACACCCCACTGAACGTCTATACTTGTAATATATATATATATATATATATATATATATATATATATATATATATATATATATATATATATATATATATATATATATATATATATATATATATATATATATATATATATATATATATATATATATATATAATATTACAGTGAAATGGACTTGTTAGAAGTATATAAAGGCGTTTGAGAGAAATTATAGTCTTAGTCCCAAAATTATTTGTCTTGTTTTTTCTTCACAGTTTAGCAAGCCTCCCTTGAAATTCTCTTACTCCTCCCCAGGGGAGCACCCTCTCTACATTGAGGCAAGTCTCTCTTGAAATTCTCATACTCCTCCCCAGGGGGCACCCTCTCTATATTGAGACAAGCCTCTCTTGATATTCTATTACGCCTCCCCAAGGGGGCACCCTCTCCATATTGAGACAAGCCACTATTACGCCTCCCCAAGGGGGCACCCTCTCCATATTGAGACAAGCCGCTCAAAATTCTCTTACTCCTCACCAGGGGAGCACCCTCTCCACATTGAGGCAACCCTGTCTTGAAATTCTCATGCTCCTCCCCAGGGGGCACCCTCTCTATATTGAGGCAAGCCTCTCTTGATGTTCTCTTACGCCTCCCCAGGGGAGCATCATCTCCATATTGAGACCAAGCCACTCTTAAAATTCTCTTACTCCTGCCCCAGGGAGGGGCACCCTCTCCACATTGAGGCAAGCCTCTCTTGAAATTCCCTTACGCCTCAGCAGTGGGGACACCCTCTCCATATTGAGAACCACTGACTTAGAGTATGCCTAATATTGGCAGGGTCCTTCCATTATCCCAGTTTCAAGATAATTATAAACGATGCGTAAAATAAAAAAAAATGAAATTAATAATACTGTCAGACTACTTTCATTTGTTTATAATAAAATAATTTATGAAAATATATATCGACGTCATTAATTTCATTATGAAATTTGAATCAATAATAATTATCATAATTTTTATATATAATTATCAGATTTTATAAATTAAGTTGAAGCCAAAGTTACTATTTTCAGCTTTGAAACAAAAAAAAAAAATTAAGTACGATTTTTTAAACGATAGAAAACTTGTTCCCATAATTTTTTTTTTTTCAAGGTACAAACGATAGAGTGATTGACTCACGTGCCTGTGGGTGCCGGTTCGATCCCACATGCGGATCCTAGGTATATTCTACCTAGAAAAGTTCTTCTCTTCGAATGGGGCAATGTCCTTGAGTTGTGAACTTTTTCCTATGAAAAGAAAATCTCTTCCTGTAGTATTTTCTTTAGAAACTTTCATATTTAAAATCTCATTAAAAGCAGAAATAAATAAATTTCATTAAGAAGCATCGAACGAAAGTTTTTTTTTCATTACATTTTAGGCAATATTGGATCACATTTTTGTTTCACTTTCGTCGCTGTCTTTTTGCCAAACCAATGTAACCAACTTAACTACAAATTTTTCTGTCTCATGTGATCACTGTGCATCCAGAAGGATTGTTCTACCATTTTATAATTAAAACTGGTATACATTTGACTACAAAAATGAGTGAAAGGCTGAGACAACTTTGGAAAGTGAGAGAGAATTGATTCTTAGAGAAAAACTAGAGTATATAGTTCCTCATTTCCATATGTGAAAATTTCAATCAGATATGAATGAAATCGAAAAAGAGGATGAGGGGTGGGTGTAACCCCTGCTTAGAACAATACCATTAAATAAAAAAAAAAATAATAATAATAATAATAATAATAATAATAATAATAATAATAATAATAATAATAATAATAATAATAATAATAATAATAATAATAATAATAATTAATAATAATAATATTTAATTTTTAATCTTTTTTTCATTTTTTAGTTGCAGAATTTATACAAACAAAAAATCGTATACTTTGGATGTATTAATAAAAATTGAAATGGGCTTCAGGATGGACGAATTCTTTCTTTATAATAATAATAATAATAATAATAATAATAATAATAATAATAATAATAATAATAATAATAATAATAATAATAATAATAATAATTAAACGAAATTTCACTTCCTAAAAAACTTAAATTTAAGAATACATTATGGTAATTGTTTGTCAGAGTGGCCTGTTAACCGATTTTAACCATTTTTGAATAGAACACAGAAAATGAAATAAAAATAAGAATAAAACCAAAACTATTATTCGGAGAGACTTATAACATCATTTATTCAAGCAGCAAATATCTACACTTTTCACCAATAAAAATATGCATCTTCAACACAAACAAGACTCTGATCATAGTTTTAGAATGCGACAAAATAAAATTTGAGCAAAGCCATGGTTGCCAAAACTGATGAATTTTAGCTGCCATAATTTTCAATGTTGCCAGAACTTTAAATATATATATATATATATATATATATATATATATATATATATATATATATATATATATATATATATATATATATATATATATATATATATATATATATATATATATATATATATATATATATATATATATATGGTAAAGGTTAAGAAGTTTTCTGACCTTCGATATTTGGAAATATCGATATTCGAAAATATTGATATATCGAAACATCGATATATCAATTCAAATTTTTTGATATTTGTGTTATTAATTAGTTTTCATTTCATGTATGCCTATTATTCTAATTATTTTTATAATTATTATTATTTAGTTTTCTAGCGTACTTAGTTCGACTTATCATAACCTGAACTACCGAAGTTGCTAAAGATACAGGCCTAACCTATACAAGAACGTTGCCGTGAGATCGATTATAGCCGAAATTTCAAAATATCGATATAAAAAATATTGATATATAAGGTCAGAAAACTTCTTAACCTAAGCCATATATATATATATATATATATATATATATATATATATATATATATATATATATATATATATATATATATATATATATATATATATATATATATATATATATATATATATATATATATATATATATATATATATATATATATATATATATATATATATTATATATATATATATATAGTCTTTTCCACATTATTGCCAACGAGATATATATTAATTTAACTTCTTGCAACATTGAAAATTATTGCAGCTAGAATTCATCAGTTTTGGCAACCATGGCTTTACGCATATTTTATTTTTGTCGCATCCGAAAACTATGATCAGAGTCTTGTTTGTGTTGAAGATGCATATTTTTATTGGTGAAAAGTGTAGATATTTTGCTACTTGAATAAATGATGTTAGAGGTCTCTCTGGGTAATAGTTTTGATTTTATTCTTATTTTTATTGCATTTTCTGTGTGTTCTGTGCAAAAATGGTTAAAATCGGTTAACAGGCCACTCTGACAAACAAAAAAACTATATTATTTTAGAATGAAATTTAATTACAAATATATAATAATAATAATAATAATAATAATAATAATAATAATAATAATAATAATAATAATAATAATAATAATCAATGTCATTAAATATACAATAATAATTTAAACCAAGACAGACAATTCTTACGCTTTAAAAATAAAAATTCCTAGCAACAAAATTGAGAAAAATTACAGGTGAACAATATAATAAATAAGTCTTATAAGCCAATCAGCAAAAAAAAAATTGAAAATTGAATTTTGTGCAGCCTATTCATAATGGGAATATTTGCATGTTTTCTGATATGTGAGTTATAAGAGTCATCTTTTATACCGAAAGAAATTTCTATTTTAGAATATAATAATATACAAGAATAAAGAAAATACGAAGATAATTTCAGATTTCTTACTAACAAAATTTTCAGATTATATATATATATATATATATATATATATATATATATATATATATATATATATATATATATATATATATATATATATATATATATATATATATATATATATATATATATATATATATATATATATATATATATATATATATATATATATATATATTATATATATATATATATATATATATATATATATATATATTATATAGCAATTGCGGATGGTAATTGACAAGATTTAGCTAGCAACTTCCAATATAGCAAGGTAAAAAAAAAAAAAAAAAAAAAAAAAAGCAGTTATCAAGAATTTACATATATAATAGTACTGTATAATCAAAAAAAAAAGAAAAAAAGAACCCTGAATCGAAATCAGCCCCAAAACTATAGAGAAAAAAAAACTGTAAATGGAAACGCACCTTAATTAGATGTTGAAAATTTATTGTCTTTGTTCTTGAAGAAATTTTTTGCTTCTCCCGTCAAAGTCGAAAATAAAGTAATATTCTCCTCCAGAGTTTCAGGTTTGGTTAGCTTGGTTCAAATGAAATCTTTCAAGTATAGTATTGCAAGTGCAGCAATTTCGAATTTATGCACGGGCAATGTATTTCGAAAAGGCAAAAGTTTCTCACCGCAACACATTTACTAAAATCTCTCATAAATTTAGTTTTAATCGACGGGACATAAAATCTCAATAAAGCAATAAATATTAAGTAAACGAAGGTAACGAATTACACAAATTATGACATTTATCACTTTAAGAGAATTATTATTACCAAAATTTGTACAAAATTTACGGGCTCAAAAGTAGTACGGCTTGTCACAGTAAATCCAATCGAAGGAAAAAAAATGTACGAGTAGTTTTCAGCGTATTTCTAGATACGCGTCACACATCACGTGGTCATTACGATGTGACGTATAAAGACCAAGTTTCTAATTCAAGTTCTTAACCCCAAGTTTTGACTGACTATTAAATTAATTAATGAAAAAGAAATTTAAATCCGCTTTTCCATCAAAGATTGAAGAAAATGTGATATATTTTAGTTTACAAGTTAAGCCTGATTTTAATATTATATTATATATATATATATATATATATATATATATATATATATATATATATATATAT
>SEYY01005713.1:0-7500 GCA_009176605.1 Armadillidium nasatum
AAAATTTAGTGAATGACTATTCAAACTAAAGCAAAAAAATTCAAATTTAGTTGAAGTGAATGAATATTGAATGTGCTCCTCCATACCTGAGAGAATCACCTCCGTTATGCGGTCTGCACACCCTGAAGGACTTCTCCAGCAGAAACAATAATCCTTCTACGGAAAATCAAAGAAGAACAATCGCAAGAGGTTACAGATATAAGAATATGATCGGAGGAACCCAGAGGAAAATAAAATTTTACGGTATAAGGAGAATTAAGAGTTAAGAAAAGGCAATATATATATATATATAATATATATATATATATATATATATATATACTATACCTATATATATATATATATAGATATAATATTATATATAGTGATGGATCCTCATCAAATTAACATCCACATCCGCACTTGCGAAAAAATTAAATCCACATCCGCAAATAATTACATCTAACATAAGAATATATATATATATATATATATATATATATATAATATATATATATATATATATATATATATATATAATATATATATATTAATATATATATATATATTAAGGTAAGGTGGAGATTGTTTCTGAGTTTCATTGTAAAAATATCGAATCAAATATCGGAGAAGCTATCGTAAACAAGAGAGTGTTAGAGGTGCAGGTACTATTAGAGACATAACACAATTATTATTCTTACTTTTCTAGCAGAACTATTCGACTTATCATAACTGAACTACGAATGCCGTAAAAGAGGCCTAACTACACAGAATTTGCCGTAGAGACCAACGTACACAAGAAGTTTGCACACATGTAGCCTAGGCTATTATAGGCAGGAAAAATATCGATTAATTGAATAAAAAAATTTAAAAAAAAAAAAAAAAAAAAAAAAAAAAAAAAAATATATATATATATATATATATAATATATATATATATATATATAATTATATATATATATTATATATATATATATATATATATATATATATATATTATATTATGATATATATATATATATATTATATATATATACTATATATATATATTATATATATATATATATATATATATATATATTATATATATATATATATATATATATATATATATATATATATATTTAGTATCTTGAGAAGTACGGGAAAGCCACTGAAACCATTGAAACCATTACGACTTATTATTATGTTCTGCAGTGAGAGGAGATGACGAGTGATTGATTATATTTTGGAGGATATGTTGTTGAAGGATTTATGATGGTCACACAGTTGAGTCACATTATTATACTACGGTTGAGTTATGTGGTTAATGTACAATAAAGATAAAGTTAGTCGTAAATTTACCAGAGTTAGCCCTAAAAGTTAAAAATCGGAAGACTAACAGAAATATATGTGCACAACAATCGCTTTTAGATTAGAAAATTTAGTTTTTATGGTTGTAAGATGTTACTTTTATCAGTCACAATTACTTCAACTTTCAAAACAAATTTCTAACAATGAATTAATTTTTTAAAAAGTTTTTTACTTTTCGTTTCAGCACTTAAAGAGAACTTAATTATGAATAATTTGAGCTTCCTCGCCTTGTGTTTTACTACTAGTTTACTTATTGGTATGTATCTCTAATTCACTATGGGCATTATCTAGATCAGCAATGGCGAACATTTAATAGTTGCAGGGTTACTTTTAGTACATCTTAAAATTTTTAGAAACATAAATACATATACTTACCAATATATTTTGAATGCGAGACTTGTTGCTGCTTTTTTAACAGCCAATGCTTTAATATGAGGTTCATATTATGTTGTCTTCATTTTAACGCAAACAGCACCTGTCATACCAAGGATTTTGGTTTTTTTTGTTGGTGTATTGATATTTTATATTATTTCAGGAAGATTGGTTATTTTAACTTGACACATGCGCAAATATAAAAAAAAAAAACCACTTAATAATAAAAGTTTACATAAAGTAAAGTTTACTTATTTTACTGAGGAGAGCATCGTACACCACACAACACACATTTTTTTTCAATTTTCTTTTTTTTTTTTTTTGAAATACCCCCAAATTTAAGAAAAAGTTTTAGATCCTCATCAATCACTTGGGTTACGGGGGATGGAGTTTAGACATCGTCTGTAACACCAAATTAATTTGTTTTATTTTTTTTTTGTTTTTTAAATCATTCTTTTTACACTTTTCCTAACTAAAATTCGGCAAGGTCTAAAATTTTATTTATATGACACGTTTCATTTTTTTTTTAAAAGTCTTGTCTAATCTGGAAAAAAAAAAAAAAAAAAAATAAGGAATAATGAATGAACTATTTCATAAATATTTCGTTATTATTTAATTTTAATTGGTTTTTATAACAGTTTAACTCCGCAATTGAACAAAACATTGTGAGATTAGCTAAGGAAAGGATGGAAAAGTTGGAAACATCGTCATACGTTTGGCAGTACTGCTTAATTTCTGGGATTTTTTTTTTAAAATCAATTTCTTGTTTCCTCCTGTCTCATGGGTCACCGAAAAGTTGGTGGTGGGTCAGTCCATGACCCACGGTGATCAGCCATTACTGGTCTAGATTCTTAGTCTATGCTATGAAGCAAGCTTGTATAAATATATTAAAAGCTTTAATAATAATAATAATAATAATAATAATAAAAAAAAATTTTTTTTTTTTTTTTTTTTTTTTTTTTTTTTTTTTTTTTTTTTTTTTTTTTTTTTATTATATTTATAATATATTTAAATATTTTTACATATATATATCATATTATATATTATATATTTATATATTATATATTATAAAATAATTATTTTATATTATATAATATTATATACTAAATCTATAAATATAAAAAAAAACTTTTTTACTCAGGATGTAGACAAAAAAATTACCGTTTTCCTTTATTTCTTCAGAAGAAATCACAAGCTTAATAGTGTTAGACTGTTCTGAAAATGCTCTTGACAAGACAGAAGGATTTGGCGCGTCTTTTGACAACCTGGAATTGTCTCTGTTGGAATCGTTTTCTGTTTGTTTCCGATTCCAGTTTCAAAAATTAGGAACTATTAATATATTGCTTCATATATCGAGCTTTTCTGAGGAGAGACCCATAGTACAATTTCGTAAGGGTTTGAATATGTCATTTGCTTTTAATAAAAATAACTTAATCAAAATAGGTATTCTGATATCACACAGGGATTATTGGTTTTTATATTGCTTATATAAGTGAATTATTGAAAATACAGTCGTGAACAAAAGTTCGTTCCTATTAAGCTGGAAATAAATATTTATATAAAATGGAGATCATCTCATTTTCAGCCAATCACAGTTCTATTAAGCCCCTCTCAATGTTTTTATTTTCTTTTTATTCAAAATAGAGCTTTTATGAAATGATCTCCATTTTATATAAATATTTATTTCCAGCTTAATAGGAACGAACTTTTGTTCACGACTGTACATATATATAATCTTAAATATTCAAATAATTCAACTAATTAGTCAAATCATATGTTAAAGTATATCGGCATATATTTTTTTCAGAAGTCAATGTTGATCATTTCCGATTGGCATTTGAAGGTCAGTATAAATTTATCCAAACAAACCATTGGCTAATCCCTTATATCTGGTACTTCATATGCATTACCCACAATTCATCGGTAGAGACACCAGTGACTGTTTACTTTCAAGGTCTTCCTTTGCAAAAGCTAAAGATTATTAGCAAAAATGTTACATTACCCGTAAACGTTTCATTAGGGTTCGTAGATATCGTTCCAGAATATTCATTCGTTGGAAATATCACACAAGTTAATTTATTTCGAAAGACTTTTATCTTCAGAAGAGATAAAGGATAATAGCTAATTGTAAAATAGACATTTCAGGTGATTTATTGGCATGGAATAACACAAACTGGATTTTTAAAGGGGGAAAGGTTTTGGATAAAAGACTCTTAGAGGTTTGCTCAAAAAAACAGCCCAACGACATCAGTCTGATTGAAAATTTGAACTTTTATGAGGCTTCGTATTTATGCGAAGGAATTGGTGGGCAAATCTTGACTCCTAATACAACGAAAAATATTTCGGATTTGATAAGCAATTTCGAAGAGGAAATTCGACAAAATAATTGTACGAGTTTTTGGACAGGTATCTGGGATGAAGAGAAGGAAGGTACTTGGCGATATCATGGAGGTACCAGATCTGTAGCCAATTATACATGGGGATTTGATGAGCCTAATGGACTAAAATACGAGAACTGCGCAGGATTTAGTGCTACGAGAGGATTGTCCGATTATGGATGTTATGGGAAAAGGTAATCGAATTCCATACATTTATTAACTGTGATAATTTTTATAGAAATGTTAAAAAAAATCACTAATAGAAAAAAGAATAAATTACTAATTATTCATGTAGATACAAATATGAATTTTAAAATGTAGATTTACAAATTGTTTAGCAAGGTGATATGTACTAAGAATTAATTCTCAAAATATTTTAATTTTAGCTGTTCATTTTGCACAGTTCCCCCAGGAAAATCCTGGCAGTTATACGGATCCTGCGAGAAAAGCGCTTTTCAAATGAAATTTCTTATGGAAGGAAAAATCCCCAATTTCCTTTACAGAGGTTATGGAAATTATGTGATACAAAAGAATAATACACAATGGATATGGATTGATCAGAAAGATCAAAGTGTTATTGCTTCCCTTGGTGAGCCAAAAGGAGGTTACCCTTTCGGTCGACAAATTTGGAACATACACAAACCGATGTGCTATTCTGAACATAACAAAAGAAATCTTCTATTTACTTCATTGTCAATCTGATGAATTTTCATGTGATGACGCAACCTGCGTCACTGGAGACAAACGATGTGATCACTTTTTTGATTGCAGAGACAAGAGCGATGAAAAGGACTGCAAGATGATCAAATTTGCTAAAGATTATAAGGTATGTAAATTATGCTAATTTTTTTTCTTTAATAAAAGAATATGATTGATAGGTATTTTATAATTAAAATTTTAAATTGATTTAGAATTTTTATCCTAAAATAGCTTAAATTTTTTTGTTGTGATTTATTTTCATTCTAATTAAATTTCCAGTAGTAGCATGGTTCCCATTTGCACTGTTCCTGCCTGGTCTAATTTTGGAAATTATTTAATAATATATTAAAAAAGAACAACAACAAAAAACAAAGATTTAATAGTGAATCATAATGAAAAGATATCTTAGCCCAGTTAATTCTAACTTAAATTTTTGGAACAGAAAAATTTCTCTCTATTTTCAATTAAAGGAGAAGCTCAAAAAAGTAATACTTATTGAATTTATAAATTACTTTAAAAATGGGGGGAGATGAAAGGGTGGGGAATGTCCTCCCAAAGTGTTTGAAAAACATTGAACTAAGATTGAATTTATAGTACTAAAATTGAACCAATAATAATTTTAGTTTATTGTTCAATTTATACTGTTCATTAAATAGTCTGCGAAGATGCTAAACATAACTAAGGGAACTGTCGTTAAAATTTGTAGTTTAGACATAGTTTGAACAGATAGTCTTTAAATTTAAAATACCATATACTATACAGTGTACAAACATAAAGTTTTTCTCAAACATAAAGTTAATGAAAATTAGGAGCGTCTTCCGACTCCCTAAAAAAACCCTAAAAACCCTTGATATAGTTTATATTTCAAAGTTGGCATTAATTTTTGAATTAATTTCCTATGTCTAGTAAACTTTGTTTTCAATATCGTTACTATTACTACTACCATTATTATTATTATTATTATTATTATTATTATTATTATTATTCTCTACATTATTTTTAGAATAAAATATTGAAAGAGACGTAATATTTTTTTATAGATTTTGCTCGTACATTATTGCTCAAGTATTCAGATATTATTATTATTATAGTTATTATTTATTATTATTATTATCATTATTATTATTATTATTAGTTTTTTTAATTTAATATAAATATATTCAATATCAGGTTGCTCCATAGTAGAATCATCTATGCAAGATTTTAATAGCCTACATTCATTATTGTAATTGTTTTTGAAAACTATGTAGTTTTATTATTATTATTATTATTGTATTACTATTATATTATAATTATTTATTATTATTATTATTATTATTATTATTATTATTATTATTATATATTATTATAGGCAAACTAACAATCGGATTATTCTAAAAATCTAATACTTTTGAGATGGGGATTATCAATTTAAATAATAATAATCTCAGTATGTTCGGAAAGTAATTGAATGATTTTCACCGCTATGAAATTGGGTTTCAACCAACGACGTCATAACCAAAGTCGAATGGGCGGGAATTGTCTAGAAATAGTATACCATCTCTTCTATCCGCTGTGTGTCGTTCATAGTTATGTCGATAATTAACCCTATGGAGCATAAGAACTTCCGAAGAGAAGCTTGTCAGATATATGTCAATTGCCATCCTTAAACCTTTTAAACCACGTCTGACATTTACAAACTCTCACTGCATCCGGATACACTTCACAGATACAGTAAGCAATGGCGAGTATGTTATTTCATAAGGTTCTTATACTATATGGGGTTAATTACCGAAATAACTATGAATGACACACAAACGGATAGAAGAAATGGTAAACTATTTCTAGACAATTCCCACCCCATTTGATATTGGTTCTGATGTCGTTGACTGAATCTCCTATTTCATAGTGGTGAAAAAAGCGCAATTACTTTCCGAACATCCTTATAATAATAATAATAATAATAATAATAATAATAATAATAATAATAATAATAATAATAATAATAATAATATATAATGAAAATAATAATAATAATAATAATAATAATAATAATAATAATAATAATAATAATAATAATAATAATAATAAAATATAATAATAATAATAATATTAAAAAATAATAATAATAATAATAAAATAATAATAATAATAATAATAATAATAATAATAATAATAATAACAATAATAATAATAATAACAGTAATAATAATTTCCATACAGCCCACAGTGACACCTCGAGACTCCATAAAAGATGAAAGTTTAAAAGTATCAACAATTATAAGCTTAGAAACAATTCGCCCAATGCCCAAAGAAAGTTTATTGTGCATTTCATTCAACCTCTCTCTCAGCTGGACGGAAAGTAGAGTTACTTTCTTCAATCTAAAAGAAGATCCATTCTTAAACACTATGAAGATTGACAAAATAGGCTTGTGGTCTCCGAGTATAGCGTTTACAAACACTCAGTCTCAGTCAGGTACTGTCGTGGACGACCTTGTCGCAACTAAAGTTTTCAAAACTGAAGCTGAAGCTACTGAAGATAAGAGTTTTCCTGAAAAAGGTGAATATATTTTTATTGGTTTAGTTTAGGAATTGTAAGAAGTCTGGTAAAATATTGCTGAGATTCAGACTCATTGTAGGAGTGTAAAATAATGTTCTTTGTTTAGAAAATGCCCTCACACACACATACACACACAAACACACACGCACACACACATGCACACACACGTATACGCACACGC
>SEYY01005713.1:15000-17363 GCA_009176605.1 Armadillidium nasatum
AGATATAAGGGTTTATTGACGTTGTAACAATTTGCATAAATTATACTTTCCTGTTAATTTAGTATAATTTTTGGTATGACTTTTCACATTTGCTGGTAACTATTCGAGTAAAAATTGTTTATCCTATCTTTGTCAATTGATTGTAATTCAGGTATGACTGTTCACATTTTCTGGTAGTTTTATGAGTAATAATTGTGTGTTATCCTTTCTATGTCATTATAGTATAATTTTGTTATGACTAATCCACATTTGCTGGTAGCTATTTGAGTGAAAATTGTTTGTTAGCCTTTCTTTCCTTGTCAAGTTAGAATAATTTTGGTATGACTGTCCACATTTGCTGGTTGCTGTTCGAGTTAAAATTATTTTAGAATAATTTTGTCAGTATGTAAAGAATAAAAGAATTTGGAGCTTCTACAATATGTTTAATTTCAGCCTAGGCTTTAAATGGATGGATAAAAATGCGAATATTAAACTTATTTTTGAAGTGAGATTGGTTCAAGTATTTTCCCAACTAAAAGTCTCTATCATTGTTTTGTTTTTTTCCTTTCTCTATATACAAAATTACCACATTCAACATACTCGGATTATATAAGATAAAATTATAATTTTTTGAAAGTTTCTTTGAAAAATTCGATTTTTTCAGATTATATTTGGTATTTAAATTTCTCATGTATATGTAATATACACATTGAATCAACCTTCTTGGCAAATTTTAGACAACAATGATCGATCTCGTCTATTGTATCGGTTTTAAATATTTTTTAGTGTATTAAATTTTGAATTAAGATTGGTTTATTATGCTTGGAGTCTTCCATATCTTCGATACTAACGCCTTCAAATGAAATAAATTTATCTCCGTCCACGTTGAAACTAATTTGTGGCAACAAGCCCAATATTTTTTAGGGCTAAATTAGCATAAAGATTTATTACTTTGTAAATACTTATTTAGTACCATTTTAATGTCTTTCATCTCTTTGTAAGGAAAAATAAATATTTTTCTAATGATACAAACACTGCCACCTTTAAATTTCTTCGCCCTTATTCTTTTTTTTTTTTAATTTATTCTTTCCCCCTCTCCCCCTTTTTACATTCGTTTAAACCTGTAAATGTTTTAGTCAATAAATTTTGAAGTCTTTAAAAAAGGGAAATTATGATGATTGATCTGAAGAAAAATGTACCCTATAAAATATATCTAGATTTATTATCTAGATTTTGAATCACAAACTCCTTCCCTTAGATAACATGACACATGTATCTTAGAATATTCTGTTGACTGATGATAGGAAGAGTCTATAGTACTTTGATTGAGATTATATATTTTATATTTACTTAGCGATTCGCTAAAGTTATGAATGTTGAGTTCAATGATAGATTTATTGTGGAAGAAAGAAAAGCTTCAAGTAATATTTTTGTATCTACTTTTGGGAATGGGAGTAGTAACATGCGGTATAAGGTGTTAAAAAAAATAGTATTAACTTACGGCACAGGGTGTTAAAAAGTATGGAAAGAATTAACGAGAATGTAAAGAATAATAATATCTCCAAGCAAAAGCTAGTTCCAATTTATTTCTGAAATGATAAAAGAAGTTAACTCTGTCGGTAAAACCCGAGTTTTTGATTTTAAATATCGAATTGGAAATCTTATTGATCGGAAGACCTTTGGTAAAGGTGGAGTAAATATATGTTTTACAGACCTCATTTAGGAAAATTTTATAGATTATTCCCATATTATTACTTTCATATACTTGAAATCACATATTTTTAAGGTTTTATGATAATGTGTACAAATTTGTAAATTACTTCAGGATATTATTTTTATTACTGGTATTCTCTTACGTAATTAAAAACCTACTTTTGGGTACGTAACTTCATCATTTATGAATCCTTCACTAATTCTCTTTCATCTTTCTGAAAATTTCAAATTTTTTTAAATGGTTTTGAAATTCATTTTATTTCTTGATATAGTTTTCATTTCTTGCTTTTGGAAATTCAAAATTGAATTTTTTTGGATGGTAATCTGGTTAAAGGATTGTCTCAGAATCTTAAAAGAAACCAGGTTAGAATACAAAAAAAGATACAGGATGTATTGAAATGAATTTGGAATCTTCATGTAGTTTAAACTATGATCTCTAGTTACTTGCCTCTCTTGTTCAGGGAAAATAATTTTTGACATTTTTAAAAGATTTCTAAAAAAAATTTAATGCAAAAGGTCAAAAATTGTCGTAAAAATCCATGGCAATTTATTTATATTTTTTTTTTTCATTTTTCTATATTATTTACATTCAATTTTCAAAAGTTATTTTGTTTTTTAAAAATTTTATTTTTATATAATTTCTCTTTGTCCGAAATTTTTTAATGTGTGTA
>SEYY01005714.1:0-12500 GCA_009176605.1 Armadillidium nasatum
ATATATATATATATATATATATATATATATATATATATATATATATATATATATATATATATATATATATATATATATATATATATATATATATATATATATATATATATATATATATATATATATATATATATATATATATATATAGGTAATATAGGTCGTTTTCAAATCCTAATTGAAAAGTAATTTTGATCTATAGTTATAAATGGTTTTATAATGTTTACTATACATTGATTTCAATGCATAATTGGGCCAGATATGTTTTTTTTTAGAACAAATGTCTAATTTCTGTAACTTTTTTGATTTCGAGATATGCACCCCTTCACATTTTTTTATATCATTTTTTTTATCGATTAATCTGGCGTAAATTGAAATTTCAGATATTCTATTGAAATAGTATATCTAACAAATTGCTAGCCATTTTTTTGATATCCCTCCCTGAGAAGTTTTGAGACAAAATGTCAAAAAAAATCTTTTAAAAATTTTGGAAAAATTTCCAAAAAATATCAAAACCTCAATCTTTTTTCAGAATATATATTAAAAGCATGGTCAGTTATTATTTCATACACTTCATCTTGCGTTCCTGAAAGTTTGGTCTCCTTCGGCAATAAAAGGAAAAAGTTGAATCAAAAAGAGTGAGAATGTGTTTTCTGCGAAAAAAATAATCAAAATTTTTTTTTCATGTAAAAAAAAAAAAAAAAAAAAAAAAAAAAAAAAAAAAAAAAAAAAAAAAAAAGATTGCTGCAATTTTAGTTTTCTTAATTTTTTTTTTACAAATTTTACCTCAAAACTTTTTTTTAGGGATAGACATAAAAAGCGATCAATCTACTCTTAGCTATACCTCTTGAATTCCTGAAAACATGGGCTAGATACAATATAATAAATACATCAAAAAGAGTGAAGTGATATGCATCTTGGAAACTATTATAGATACAGAAGTTCGACATGAATATCAAAATGAGTATCCTGCTCAATTACTACTGAAAACCAACTTTCATTTTAGTACCTTCTGTATTAAAAAAAATATTATCCAGCAAATTAAAGTATACAAAAATAGATTAAAAAAAAAAATTTCACATCCTCGCTCCTTATATAAATACATTTCAAGTTTGAGTCATATATACATGCTTTCGTGTTACGAAATAATTAAATATATTTTATAAATTGTTATACAATCATTAGGGTTTTTTTTTTTTTTTTTTTTTTTTTTTTTTTTTTTTTTTTGCAATTCAGGAAAAACATAACATCTCCTAACAGCAAATAAATTTAAAATTGTTTACTATTATTGTTTTAATTATAATAATTATTTTAATGATAATAATAATATGATAATAATAATAATAATAATAATAATAATAATAATAATAATAATAATAATAATAATAATAGTAATAATAATAATATGAAGAGTATTAAAGTAGAAGAGAAAGAAAGAGAGTAGGGGGAGAGAAAGGGAGGTTTTTTTTTTATTGTTAGTGATGGCAATTAAAAATTTTATGCCATCAGGAAATATATCCGTGTTGATGAAACTGCTAATAATAAGTACTGACAGAAAGGTGCTTCTATTTTATGTCAGATGATGATACGTAAATATTGTTTGGAATAATACATATTACCCATTTTATTATCTCTCTCTAATTCTTTTTTTAAAACCTCATATGCAATTTTAAATTAAGAAAGATAGAGTGGAGAATTACATATATTTTTGAATCTACAAGATCTGAAAGAATAAATATAAATTTGAAAGAAAAATTTTAACAAAAAAAGAAATAAGAAATTAAAAGCTTTTTGAAATGATTTAATTAAAATAAAATTTTCTGGCAATTAATAAAATTCATTCAGATCTATAGATAGATATCAGTGTTCAATATTTGTGAATTCGAACATGAATTGCGAATATATACATACATACATACATACATACATATATATATAATAATCGATCAAGGATTAAAAAAATTTTTTTGTTGAAATTGTATCCTCCAATTTTAACAAAAAAATGTAATAATATAATAATATATAATAATTTAATAAAATATTCCCTTACATAAATATTAATACACCCTTAATAACAAAATGTTAAAAAAAATTATAAAGATATTCTCTTTGCAAAAATTGAATATATGTGATATATATATAATAATATATAATAATTTAATAAAATATTCCCTTTCATAAAAATTAATACACCCTTAATAACAAAATGTTAAAAAAAAATTATAAAGATATTCTCTTTGCAAAAATTCAATATATGTGAATAATAAAATATATTATTAAATAATTAATATACTAAGAAATAGTATTTGTATTATAAGGTAGTTGGGCGGGAACTCAATTCTTATTCACTCCATCATATTTTTTCCCCTAATCTTTTTCACCAGTATGTGGAAAGGCTATAAATTTATAATCTTTGTTACTGCTATGTTGTATATGTGGAAATGAACCCTATCAACCCCACCAGGAAGAAAAAAGCTATAAATTCATAATCTTTGTTACTGCTATGTTGTATATGAGGCAATGCACCCTATCAACCCCACCAGTAAGGAAAACGCTATAATTTCTGTAAATTCATAATCTTTGTTACTGGTATGTTGTATATGAGGAAATGCACCCTATCAACCCCACCAGTAAGGAAAACCCTGTAAATTCTTAATCTTTGTTACTGCTTTGTTGTATATGAGGAAATGCACCCAATCAACCCCACCAGAAAGAAAACTCTATAAATTCATAATCTTTGTTAGGATTTTGTTGTATATGAGAAAATGCACCCTATCAATCCCACCAGAAAGGAAAAAGCTATAAATAAATTATAATCTTTGTTACTGCTATGTTGTATACGAGGAAATGCACCCTATCAACCCCACCAGTATGGAAAACACTATAAATTCATAATCTTTGTTACTGCTATGTTGTATATGAGGAAATGCACCCAATCATCCCCACCAGTGAGGAAAAGGCTATAAATTCATAATCTTTGTTATTGCTATAGTATATGAGGAAATATATGAGGAAATGCACCCTATCAACCTCACCAGTAGGGAAAACGCAGTAAATTCATTATCTTTGTTACTGCGACTTTATATATGAGGAAATGCACCCTATCAACCCTTGTTGATAGGAAAACGCTATATATTTATTATCTGTGTTTTTTCAATTCTACAATATAAAAAATGCAATTAAGGACAATTTTATTTTATTTATTATTTTATAAGCAAATTTTCATTTTAATTTACATATTTATTTCATTTCTATTTCAATTTTTAAGATTTTCATTTTGTTTATGTATTTTTTCTTATTATTTTTTCTTTTACGAAAGATATTTAATTAATTTGAATTTTATTTCTTATTTTTATAATTTCCCTATATTAGCTATGTTTATTATTAATTTTCATTTTATTTTAAACTTAAATTTAATAAATGGTTTTATGTAAATTTGGATTTTAATTCTCGTACCTTAATTTTAAGGGATTCATGATATTTGCAATCTGCATAAAATCAGCAGATGTATCCATGCACGGATGAGGATGCGATTGCTATATATTCAGTCTACATCTGTTACATACAAAGTGGGTGTCTAAAACCTCTATAATAATTAATTTTACTCTTTAAATAATAATACTAAATAGGTTTACCATTATTTTTCATTATCATCGAGAATAATAGTTTAATATACCTACATCTATAATTAATTTTACTCAAATTAATGTAATTTTTAATCATTCATTAAAATATTTATTTTTCTACCACATTTATAAATTAAGGCTAGAAAGGGAATATAAAATTTTCTTTACAGAAAGCACTTAGAAAAGAATCACTCAATGCTATTCATCCAATATTATAGTTCTGAGATGAATAATTGTAAATAAATTAATCATATTATTGAGGAATAGTTCTTATATTATGATAAAATATTGTTGGATATCTTTAATGGTTCAACATGTGACCAAAATAATATAATAATATTAATAATGATGATAATAATAATAATAATAATAATAATAATAATAATAATATATAATAATATAATAAAATAATATAATAATAAATAATCCTAAATAAATAATAATAATAATAATAATAATAATAATAATAATAATAATAATAATAATAATAATAATAATAATAATAATAATAATAATAATAATAATAATAAATAATAATAATAATAATATAATAATAATAATATAATAATATAATAATAGTGATAATAACGTGATTACCCAAATCGTCGACAGGGAAAAGTAATCGACAGGTCAAAGGGCCGACACTTTTGAAAAAAACATTAACAAAATTTTTCACTTGTCCAAAACGTCGACAACTTTTTTTGGTAAGGTCAAAGGGCCGACAACTTTTTTTTATAACTTGTCCAAATCGTCGACACTATAAATCAATATCGATTAATCGAAAGATATATATCATCATCACTCACGGGTCGGGGGTACGGGGGCAGAGCCCCCCGTAGACAAATGATCGTGTGCCATGCATCTACTAAAATAATATATTAAAATAAAAAAACTCTATGCCTAATTTAAGTTCAGATACGGATATCAAAATAGTTACACCCAATTATTGACAGACTTGTGTCTGATCCGTATAAAGTTATTGCTATCTTTTCCAAATCGCGTGATCAGAATCGTTATAGGACACAATGATGAAAAAATACGATGTTAATGGTGTTCACATAGTTAGCCGACACGCATCTTCATATTATCCGGTTATAATTGTGTTCCTATATCTTAGCTGTCGACACCGTAGTCTTATTTTGTTGATTTATTTTAAGTTATTAAAATAGAAATAGTAGGGTGGAAATATCAGATTTATTTTTAACTTTTAAAATATATTATTTGTGTCTATTGGTCACCCAAAAGTGTCGGCATATTCTATGCTAAACCCTGTCGACTACTTTTCCCTGGTCGGTCATCGACTTCTGGCGATACGGGCCGATCACCAGTAAGTGATAGCTTAAAAGAAATATTCTTCTATACTAAAAAATGGATATAATAAATTGATATAATAAAGATACATACATCAATATATGAATGATATAATATATTATTTCAAATAATAATAAATAACACTGTAGTCGTCTAATTTTAGGCATTTCCCAATCGTGCACCCGATAGTATGTGATACATGTTATTTGGGGGATCCAAGCAGGAAATCTAAACATAATGATTATTATAAAGTATATCTTGCATATAATTTTTTTACCATAGATCGTCGTGCGATCCTTTATGAACACTTAGAATAACGTGAAATATTATGACTATGTCCTTGTGAAAACGTAAAATATCTTTAGATGGGCAGTAAATCAACAGTTTTAATATACTATACTTTCACTATTATATTATTTAGGCTACTAATAAAATTGATTATTGTAGATTCTTATTATTTATTATATTTTTATTCATTCTATTTATTATATTTATATTATTAATTATATATTATTATTTATATTATATTTATTTATTTAATTATTATTATCACATTATATTTTAATCATACTTTTATATATGTGGTCGATATTTATTGGTTTTATCACCAGGAAATGATATCTTAAATTATTTAAATTTTCCTGAGAACTTTGTTATTGAATGATAGGTATACTCGAATATCTTATAATCTATATTTTTCTATAAATTCTACATATATATAAAATATAATAATAAATGATTAATATAATTAAATAATTATGATTATAATTATTATGATTATAATTAATAATATAATATAATAATAATTAATAATAGTTGAATAAAATTTGCAAGAACTGTTCTGTCTAAGCCAGACTGAAAAAGAATAATTATTATAACTAATTTATTATTATTAATATATTACATATATAAATAGTAATTATTGACTAATAATCAATAATATTACTAATATATATATACATATATATAAATATATTAATTGAATTTACATATATATATAAGTCTTTACGGACATAATATTAAACCAAATTAAATATTATATTTCTATGAACTTATAACTTCAATAATAGGAATAAAATAATTAATCTTAATACATTGTCAATATGAAATACATATAATACAATACTAATTTTAATAATATAATTATCATACTATTAATAATAATAATCAATTATTATAGTGCACTTACATAACAATAATAATAACAGATCATATGGAGGTGTCATTATAATATACTATTAATAATTGCTATTCCAGGATATAAGAATATTATATATTTATATTCACTTTATTTACTTTAAATACCACATTAATAACATTCAATCATTATATGATTAGACAACCATCTTTTAGATAGCATATAAAATTATACCCATTTCCTCTTAGTATTTTGTCACACACTCTAATTGTATAGAGTGTACTAATTTAAATATCAACCACTATACGAACAGCGGAGGGTACTTTGCACTTCTGCAAAAAAAATTAAAAAATTAAGGATTTAACCACATATTCTAAGATAAACTCTTCTATTTGAATTTATTCTAAGAAAATACTATAAATATTAACCATTTACACGAGATTTCACACTAGCATATTGTCATATTTAACCGCTCTACTTGAAGTCTTGGTTCCTTGTGTATTTTTATATCAGGTTCATCATTATTCAATCAGAGATTCTTATTTCTTTCTTCTCGTTGTGGTTAAAACTCAATTCCATACACAGAAAAATTGTAGATGACGAGGCACTTCTTCATGCCTCCTAGATTGATATAAGAGAGGACAGAAAATGGTCCATGAGGGAAGATAATTAATACTATATGAAAAGAACTCTCCCTAGCACAGTAAAATTTTATCTAACCAAGTAAGGACTCTATTGTTGAGTTTTAAAAGTTTTTCTGAGTATCTTTGATGTAAACACACGCTGAGAGAAATAGTATATGTCAAAATCTCATCTATGCATTAGCACCGCTCGCTGTTAATCTATTAGTAGATTACTGTAGTTATTGAAGTCGTTTTAATTTTATTAATATATAATTTAAATATTGAATTAAATATTTAAATTAATATCTAAATTACTATATATATATATTATTTATTTTTTTTTTTTTTTTTTTTTTTTTTTTTTTTTTTTTTTTTTTTTTTTTTTTTTTTTTTTTTTTTTTTTTTTTTTTTTTTTTTTTTTTTTATTTTTATTATTATTATCATTTTTACTATTATATTATTTATTTTTTATATATATTATTATTCATTACATTAATATCTCCGGAAATAGATAAAAGATAATGAAATTTATATATTCTGATTAATTAAAATTGATTAAAAATTAAAAATAATAAATATTTCGCCATCTGTCAAGGTTACAAATAATATTTGTCTTTTTTTTTATTAAAGGAGCATCAAATCTAAATTAATATAAGAGGAATATATGATAGCTATTAATATTAAAGCAAATTAATATAATGAACATAGAAATTCTTAGATAATCACATATTAATAGCATATTGGAAATATGTTTGCAGCACTAAATATTCTAATTATATAATTATTTCTCTGAGGGTATAAATACGTAGTAATTAGAATACAAAGATTTAATTAATACCCTGTTAAAGTATATATAGAAACAAAAAATTTTAACATTAATTTAAAGAGCGGTCGTCAACATAATAACTAGTAAGACTTATACTATAGTAAGAAACTGTGAGCGAGCAGAAAGAAAGTGAGAGATCATGTGTAGATAATTGTATTGTGAGAGGCTAGCATATAAGAATGATCTACCTATAACGAGATATTAAATAAAAGACGTAAAAGACTCTCTGGGAAATGTACTGCACGTCAACTAAATGATGTGTTGCATTGGACAATATTCAATCAAATCAACCATCTTGTAGTCCATGGGTTTCTTAGTTATCTCTACCATTGGAATATTGTGAGAGTATTATGTAAACAATCGTATATCGCTGTTGTGACTATTATTCCTCATATATTAATTCAAATGTTGGAATAATTAAAAATAGGAAATTTTAGGAATTCTTAATTTAAAGATACATCGCATGTGCTCTTAGACACCTCTACTCATGAGTTGTCGTGACGCACCGGTAATATTTAGTGGGTGGGCTAAACTCTCAGATCTATATACAACAATAGATCAGTACTTCATAAATGCTAGAGGGACCTTGTTATGGATGGCTAAGTTGGGGATTCTTTACGAAGGAGATTGTACTACCTTATAAATACAGTCTCCCATCTCTCTCGAATTGGATGGGGAGAGCCTCTATGAGAATTATGGGAAGTTGTTCATATTAATATGAAAACACTATCGTATAAAAAATAAGCTACAATCAAATATTAAGTGAACACAATGATGAAATTTTACTTTTAAAATTTAGAAAATAAAAATAAAATTGACACAATCTATAAATAAGCTTTATTCACGAATAACTGCGAAGAGAATATGTGTATTAGTATAGGGTGAGCCATATGAATTTAACTCTGCGAAGAATATTCAGTCAGCAGGAAATATACAAATCATAATTTCAGTAAGTCTACATTAGTTATAAATAGAAATATTTAAAGAAACATTTTCTTTCTGGTGGGGTTGATTGGGTGCATTTCCTCATATAAGTTACGATAACTAAATGTTCATGCGATACTATAAGAATTAAGAATATGTAGCAGGGTTTTCCTCAATATATATTTCTGGATTGTTGGTAAGTTTCTTTTGTATGATAATTTGAGTTTATTAGACTATTTAGTTCATTATTAATTAGCTTCAATTTAATTTATTCAAACTATATTATGCAGTATATAATATTAGATTAGATTGATTTTATTACATGCATTTTTTATATTCGCATTTTCACTCTCACTGTATGTGGGGATTGATTATAGGTGTTTCATTTTCTACATATAATTAACATTAGCTATGTAACATTGAATTATATTTATTAATTTATATATTTTTTTTTTTTTTTTTTTTTTTTTTTTTTAAATTAATATTTAAATAAATAATTATATAAATAGTTTTATATAATTACGTAATATTTGATATAAAGGTTTTATATAACCTTTTATATAAATAATATATTTAATATGTTATTTTATAATATTTTATATATTATTTATAATATTAATTTATTATTATTCTTATTCACTTATCTATTATTATTATTTAGTGAATTTTCTCTTTGTCTTTACCATGAGAATACTGTAATATTTACTATTGCAAATTATAATTTTATATTATAGTCTCTTAATATTTGATATAAATGGTTTTGTCAATAGATGAGGTTTTAAAATGTGAAATAATTTATTCATATGATATAGAATGTGGTTAATATTATTATTTGTATTATTTATTTTAAATATTTTTATATATATCATAATTAGTATTTAGATATTATTATATAATTTCTTTACTCTAGTTTTTTAAATTGGGCACGAGTCATAAGCAGTATCTAATTGATAGAAAATGTATATTAACCTCATATTATTTTCTTATTTATTTACTTTAGTATTTATTTATTTATTATAAATATATATTTGTATTTGTCATATGGAATTAATGTAACATAAATCATTATTATTATTATAAAAAATTCTTAATTCAGTACTGTAATATAAAAACAATAAAAAAAAGAAACTCAGATAAGTTAGAAATAAGAAGATAAAAAATTGACCTACTCACTGAACGTACAATCAACGCTATATCTATTAGGAGTACTTGTAAGTAGCAACTTTAGGTATCTATATAGTAGCCTTTATTAGTGAAGGATCCATTAATCGTTACCCTTTTATTGGCTAATTGGTATATCATAAATCTTATTGAAGAGTCTATTTCTAGATATAAAGACTTTGCTTATATCCATATGCTTCCTTCTTGTTATGTTGATCAGAAATTCCTCGAAATCTTACATTCACTCCAGATATTCACTGAACTCTTTGATTATTTGTAGTGTTCTCGTCTCATGATCGTTGTGTACTTATATACTAAAAATAATATATATATGTATAATTCTCCTACTCTATCATTATAGCTTAATATTAAATATATAGCATATGAGGGTTATATTAAAAACGATTTAGATATGAGTAGATATTATATAATATAATGGGTAATATGTAATTATTTATATGCAAACTATTATACGTTATCTATCATACTAGATACTAAAATATATATTGAAAGCACCGTATTTTATCTAGTATCATAGTACTATATTATTAGCAGTATTTTACATAACAGGATATATTTCCGGATTGCATAAATTTTTAATTTGGCCATCACGTAACAATTATTATATTATATAATATATATATATATATATATATATATATATATAATGAGTGTGTGTGCTAGTTTACGATGCATGAGTATATACAACATTTTTTTATGGATCTGACGATCGTTTACACATACAATAATGTTATGCGTTTTTTTACAACTCACTTTTATGTCAACGAAAATATAAAAGTAATAAATTTAACTTTATAAAATATATATAATATATATATATATATATATATATAATTATATATATATATATATATATATATATTATATATATATATATATATATATATATATATATATATATATATATATATATATATATATATATATATATATATATATATATATATATATATTATATATATTATAATATATATATATATATATATATATATATATATATATATATATATATATATATTATATATATATATATAATATATATATATAATATATATATATATATATATATATATATAATATATATATATATATATATATCAGAAAACAGAGATAACTTGAGGGAAAGTAAAAGAAGGCATTCCTCACGTGATCGAACCATCGTATGTTACGATTGAAAACACGGTTCTTAAGGCTTTACTTTTTAAGCCATCTTATAACCCTTAAAAGTTTGTTTCAAGAACATCTATCAGTGAACGAGAGTAGTAAGGGGAGCACTTTCGGCAGATGCCAAATTCGAAAAATCTGGCAACCTGACCCTAACTGTCTTTTCTGCATTTGCGTGCAATCCTGCATTCTCAGGGACCTTTCTGACATTTTCTTTGTCGGTTCACGGACCCACGCGGGGGCCCACGGACCCCCAGACCCCCAAGATCGAAACAAATTTCAGGTGGACTGAACCGCAAAGAAAATGGTCAGGAAAGAAAGTGAGGTGAACGCAGTGATTTTGCAAACTCAGGCAACTTCCTGATACCATTTTTTGGGGGTTCACGGGGCCCCTGCGGGGGCCCCTTCCCCAGACTTGAGGCCAATTTCAATGGGTTGAACCCCCAAAAATGGTATCAGGAAGGAGCGTGAGGTCAATTTGAGCTGAGTGATTTGCATGGCAAATCAAAACCCGTTTGGCTTAGGTTGCCAGATTTTTACCTTCCGAAGTCGCTCCCATTACTACTAACGAGCTCCCGTCGAAGCACTACTACCAGGTTTTCATCTTGTCCCTCCCTAGTTCAAAACATTTAAATTATTTTAACATTGAAATAACTTCCAGGAAAATGTCGAAAAAAAAACCACTTGCATGAAGATAAAGAAGACTTTCCATATGCTAAATATGCATGTAAGCATATTTTTTTCTAACACATCACCACCACTCACGGGCAGAACCCTACTCAAGGAGGGGGTGTCAAAACAATAACAGAAGAAAAACCATACAAATCCCACCTAACGCAAATTTCGCAATCGAGCGCAAATCTGGGTTTTAAAGTAATTGAGATTAAATTGGACAGGAAACATAGAAGATGGAAGAAAATTCCACAATACAGAGGTGGCTGGAAGAAGAGGCACCACAGCGGACAAACTTGGAATAGCCTATGTTCGCACAAAATTTATGTGCAGACAATACACTCCTTGTACTTCGAGGCCACAGTAAAGGCAGAGTTATGCGAGTGTTCAGTTCCCTCAAGTATTTGCTGCTATAGCACCTATAGGAAAGAGACAAGGTGCCAACGTCACATCGCAAAGATAAAGGGTGAAGTGAATTAGAAAGAACGGGACAATTTCTAAGTCTTTTAGCCTTTGACTCAACTCTATCCAAAAGACAGGTGAAACCTGAACCACCCCAGATATAGGAGCAGTGCTCCATACAAGGGCGAATGAGACCCTTGTATAATTGAAGTAACTGTGAAGAAGGAAAAAATTCTCGCAATCAAAACAGAACTCCCAATTTCATAGTGGCCCCCCTAGCAACCAAAGTGGTGTGAGATTTACAAGACATTTTTTTGTTTATGTAAAGGCCAAGGATGTTTATGTTGTCAACAGGAGAAACGGAAGAACCATCGAAAGAATTAGAAAAGTTAAGAGGTGTCTTTGAGAGGGAGATTTCAAGAAGTTGTGTTTTAAAGAGTTGAATTTCACAAGATAGAGACGACCCCGCTGGGAAATTCTATCTTTCTGCGGAAAGATGAAGACGAGAGGCAACTCTAGATGCAAAGGAAGGAGCAGATTTGTAAAAGAGTAGAAGAATGGAGGGTCGAGTCATCGTCATATAATTATATTTGGTTAGATTAATGAAAAGTAGGAATAGAGTAGGAGACAAGGCA
>SEYY01005714.1:17500-25000 GCA_009176605.1 Armadillidium nasatum
TAATAATAATAATAATAATATAATAATAATAATAATAATAATAATAATAATAATAATAATAATAATAATAATAATAATGCAATAATATAATAATAATAATAATAATAATAATAATAATAAATAATAATAATAATAATAATAATAATAATAATAATAATAATAATAATAATAATAATAATAATAATAATAATAATAATAATAATAATAATAATAATAATAAAATTGATTCGCTATTTACAAGATATTTTCCCAGAATATTGTATCATTGATCCAAATGGAATTATTCGTAAAAACGTTTAAAGTGAAATTCTTTAACTCTTAAAACTTGATTTATTATTATTATTATTATTATTATTATTATTATTATTATTATTATTATTATTATTATTATTATTATTATTATTAATATGCACTATCAGTAATATTACAAGAGTATTGTTACGTTAGTAGTTATTATTATAAATTACTTATTATTATTATTATTATTATTATTATTATTATTATTATTATTATTATTATTATTATTATTATTATTATATTATTAATAACACTCAAACCAATCATTTCGAATTCACTAAGTTAAAATATTAAATACGGAGAGATATATGTTGCTAGACATTTTAAATAGAGTTAATTTTTTTTATTTTTTATTTTTTTATATATCTCCTAAGGTGGGCAAAGGTCAGAGGCCTACTAATACCCACCGGAGTTGGAAAATTCTTCTAATTAGAAGCTGATATGTCCAGACACACGGTGTTTGAAAGTGTTCAATCAAAGGAAGTTGGGAAAATAGATAAAGAGAGTGTGCTAAAACACGTCTGTAATTAAAACCTTTTAAAAAGAAAAAAAAATCAATCAGAAAAAGAAACTTTTTCACGTTGCACAAGCATTTCATTTTCATTTCGGAGTAACTCTCGAATAACCAATACTATAAACACACACACACGCATATATATATATATATAATATATATATATATATATATATATATATATATATATATATATATATATATATATATATATATATATATATATATATATATATATATATATATATATATATATATATATATATATATATATATATATATATATATTATATATATATATATATATATAGTGATGGATCGGATGTCATATTTTCCAATTTGCGGATGGATGCTGGATGCGGATGCGGATGCGGATGCGGATGTTTGAATTTTCGAAAGTGCGGATGCGGATGCGGATGTTGAATTTTCGAAAGTGCGGATGCGGATGCGGATGCGGATGTAAGTTCGGATGCGGAAATTTTGATGAGGATGCGGATGCGGATGCGGATGTTAATTTTTGAGGATGCGGATGCGGATGCGGATGCGGATGTAATTATATATATATATATATATATATATATATATATATATATATATATATATATATATATATATATATATATATATATATATATATATATATATATATATATATATATATATATATATATATTTCACTATCAGCTTTCCCACTTTCGTGAGGTGGTGCCGCCACAATTCCCTTACAAACATAACTATTCTTACCTTTCAACGCTTTCACCACCTCCCTCCATCTCTGTCTCCAACAAATCTTCTACCCTCGTCTAAACTCAAATTCCTTCCATCAAAATCACTCTCACTCCATCCATCCATCTCCACTTCGGCCTTTCCCCTACCCTTCCCCTATCTACATCGGATCTACGTACCTTGCCAACCATTCTGTTCTCTTTCATTCTTCACATATGTCCAAACCATTTTAGCACATCCTCCTCCTCTCTATCAATTACACTCTTCTTCCATTTACACATCTCCCTTATTCTTTCCTTTCTAATCCTATCAATCCTTCTCAATTTATATTATCGCTCTCAAATCTTTCATCTCAAAGATATTGAAACTTTTTCTCGACCGAGCACTTATCGTCTATGTTTCACACACATACAATACAGAAGGTGAACACATACATTCAAACATTCTTATCTTTATTTCTTTCGAAATTTTTCATTTCTTCCATACTTTTCTTAGGCCCCCAATACTTTCATTCCTTCTACCACTCTGTTCTTTATTCCTTTTTCCGTCCCACCCTTACCTTCCACCCAACATTACTAGATATTTGAATTCATTCACCTCCTCAAGTTTCCATTCTCACACTTCTACAAACCAATTCCTCCCTCCACATTTCCTCATCCCCACCTCCAATCCTCATAACTTTATTCTTCGCTAGGATTGAATTTCAATCTCGTGTTTGCACATTTCCCTTCAAACTCTCTCACAAGTATTCTCATCTTTTCTCCAGATTCTGCCACCAACACATGCCGCATCATCTGCAAAAAGTAAAACATTCACTTCACATTCACCCTCCATATTTCTCAACGTAATACTCTTCCCTTCTCTCTCCATTTTTCTAAGTAAACCATTCATCAATAGATTAAATAACATGGAGATATTACAAACCCCTGTCTCAATCCCACTCCTATGCTAAACCAATCCGATAGTTCTCTCTTCACCCTCACTCTTGATCTAACAATTCGCATATATATATATATATATATATATATATATATATATATATATAATATATATATATATATATATATATATATATATATATATATATATATATATATATATATATATATATATATATATTATTGATGGATCGGATGTCATATTTTCTAATTTGCGGATGCGGATGCGGATGCGGATGTCGAATTTTGGAGAAGTGCGGATGCGGATGCGGATGTGGATGTTGAATTTTTGAAAGTGCGGATGCGGATGCGGATGCGGATGTTGAATTTTCGAAATGCGGATGCGGATGATGATTTTTGTGCGGATGTTCCGCATCCGCATGCGCGGATGCGGATGCGGATGCCATCACTAATATATATATATATATATATATATATATATATATATATATATATATATATATATATATATATATATATATATATATATATATATATATATATATATATATATATATATATATATATATATATATATATATATATATATATATATATATATATATATATATATATATTATATATATATATATATATACTGTGCACTGTTTATTTGGAAATAGCATATTGACTTATCGTCTTTTGATTTATTAAAGTGATATTAAATATTTTATTGCTATTTAGAAACATCTTTCGCATGTTTAAAATCATTTACTTCCGTATACTGTATATATATATATATATATATATTATATATATATATATATATATATATATATATATATATATATAATATATATATATATATATATATATATATATATATATATATATATATATATTGGGGAGGGAAGTAGGGATCCCGAGGCGATGAGATTACTCTCCATTGGGTATATAGGGTGTTAAGGGTACTTCCCATCTCATTCCAGTGTTCAATGATAAGCACCATTTCTCTACACTGAGAAGGCTCTCCTCCACTAACAAAAACTTTTACAGACACACATCCTTTTAAAAATGATAATAATAATTATGGAGTGAACACCAGTAGCCTCGGAGAAGCTCGGAGGGACGGCTTCCAAAAACATCTCCTCATCTACCTCTTTCCCCGACATCATTTCGATGTTGGTGGCCTCCGGTGATGGAGTTGGCGCCACTACGACTTTGCAGCCGGCTTGTCCTTACTCACGGTCTATTTTGTTCATTAATTTATGCAACATTCGCAGTGTTGAATCCAATTTCCCCTTTGTTGAACATCACCTCTCTTCTTCTAGACATCACCTTTTGATTTTGATCGAAGCTCAGGTGCTTGAGTTCTGACACGAAACCTTACTCTACTTCCTCATACTGTCTATATCCTCCATTTTCAGCCAAAGGCGGTTGTTGTACGTGCATGTACAACGATGTTGTTCCTTTCTCATGTCTCTAATTTGGAGTCTTCCGAATTTTCCACTTTGTGGCTTAGGCTCTCTTGCGATTGTACGACTAGACATTTGTTCTGTTTATTTATCTCCTAATTCTACTGACTATCCTAAATTCTTCGACTATTTAAACTCCAAAATAGAGCACACTCTATCTTTTCCTTTCACTAAAATCATCATAATAGATGATTTCTATGTTCACCTCTGCCTATGATTTTCTTCTAGATCTCATCATACAGCCAGTGAACGTACCTTCCATTTCGCTATCCAAAACGAGCTTGAGCAGTTGGTGCAGCTCCCTACTCGTATCCCTGATCATCTTGGAGATGAACACAACATTCTAGACCTTATCTAACTTCAAATTCTTCACCTTATACTGCCAAACTCTTTTCACCTCCGAGTTCTTCCGATCACCTTCTTATCTCTGTTTCCCCTTCTACCCTCTGAGTGTTCCGATCGCATTACTGAGGTGATTCTTTTTGGCATAGAAGAGAACATTTCCAAATTCTTTCCCTTCTACTAAGCCTAACAAACCTTGTTTTAACTCTGCTTGTCATCGCGCTTTTCGCTTCAGGGATTACTGTCAACTTCAAACTCCAGAAACTCACGCAACTTATATTTCATCCCGGAATCATGCAAAATCTATTTTTCTTAACACCAAAAACTCTTTTCTTCGTAAAAAAGGAAATAATCTTTCTGGTTCTTCTTCACGCTCTTTCAGACGTTTTGCAAAAAATGTTAACTGTAACTTTGCATCTTCCTCTTTCCCTCCTTCAGTATCTTCCGACGGCGCAACTGCTATTTTACATTCTTCACTCAAACTTGTGACTCTAGTTCAACTTTAGACGATTCCGGAGCTATTCCTACTCTTTCAACTCTCTCCAACTAATTTATGCCTAAAATTGTAATTTCTTCTAAAGATGCCAATTCTGCTCTCTCTGAGTTTAACACTAAAAGGTGTATGGTTCTGATTGTATCCCTCTTGTGGTTCTTAAATTTTGTGCGTCCTAACTTGCACACTGCCTTGGTAAACTATTCCTTTTATGTCTTTCTACTTCAACCTTCCCTTCTTACTGAAAACGTGCGAGCATTCATCCTGTGCCAATGAAGGGGGACTCTGAACCCTCCAACTACCGTCCCATTTCTTTAACCTTCGTCCTTTCTTAAGTCTTCGAGTATATCCTTAACAGGAAGATTAGGAAACATCTCAGTTCTTTTTTATCTTATCTATGATTGCCAGTAAGTCTTTCCTAAGAAACGCTCTACTGGTGATCTTCTTTTCCTTTTCCCTGACTCTTGGTTTTCCTTTCTTCTGTATTTCAATGAATCTTTTGTTGTAGAGCTATCAATGCTTTCAAAAGTCTTTGATAGGGCCTGGCACAAAGCTTTGATTTTTAAGCTTCCCTCTTTAGAAATCTATCCTTCTCTCTGTGATTTTCTCTCTGATTTTCTTTCTAGAGCTGCTGTTGTAGAGGTCCACCGTTCATCCTTTAAATTTATTAATAGTGGCGTTCCTCGAGGTTCTGTTCTATTCCCAATATTTTTCTTCTCTTCATAATGACTTTCTCTCTATTACTCCATCACTTATCCACTCCCGTGCTGATGACTTCTCCCTTCGTTATTCCTTTCAGTTTGAAAGATGCCCAACCCCTACCAGCAACAGTTAATTGACGCTAGAGTGGTAGCCTTTGAGCAGCTGACCTCTGATCTTTCTCGTATTTCAAATTGAGGCAGAGAAAACATGGTTGTTTTCAATGACTCAAAAACTAAATTCCTCCTTTTCTCTATTCGACACAAACTTCCACACAACTCAAGCCTTCATCTGCCCTTAATATTCTTGGGCTTTCTTTCTCTCGTGATCATTTCTTGAAAGGATTACATTACTTCTCTTTCTAAACACACTTCTAAGAGGTTGGGTGTTTTGTGGCACCTTCGTCATTTTTTTACGCCATCCCAGTAGCTTTCTCTTTATAGGGGTGTTATTCGCCCCTGTATTTAGTACGCCTCACACATCTGGGGTGGCCCCACTCATACAGCTCTCCTTGACTAGGTGGAGCCTATAGCTTTTCGTTTTATCAACCTCCCGCACTCACTGATTCCCCCCAATCTCTTTCTGTCCGTCGAACTGTTGCGTCACTCTCTCTATATCCTCGCTATTACAATGGACACTGCTCTTCTGAACTCTCCCGCAGCATAACTCCTCTATTGAGAAGGGCTCGTGCGACACGATTTTCTACACAGTCTCATCCTTTCTCTTTTCAACTCTCTGACACCAGACTTAACCGCTATGCTCAATTTTACATGTACTCTACTTGAAGTCTGAAACACACACACCCTTTATCTATTTTCCAACCCTGTTGGAAATTTGTAGGCCTTTGGCATTTGTACATCAGAGGAGACATAAAAATGAATATATATATATATATATATATATATATATATATATATATATATATATATATATATATATATATATATATATTATATATATATATATATATATATATATATATATATATATATATATATATATATATATATATATATATATATATATATATATATATATATATATAATATATATATATATATATATATATATATATATATATATATATATATATATATATATATATATATATATATATATATATATATATATATATATATATATATATATATATATATATATATATATATATATATATATATATATATATATATATATATATATATATATATATATATATATATAATATATAGCCTTAATTACTCAGGTATTATTAGGTTCATAGAAGTATTTATATAACGATGAAATATAAAATTACTACTTGTGTACCTCTGGTAATTTATAAGGGAAATGTTGTTAATATATCCATTAGATATATTTTTATTATTATTATTTATTATTATTATTATTTCAAGTACATGCAAATTCTTTTGACACGAAAGAAACCATTTTTCAGTTCACTGAACAATAATAATAAAAATAATAATAATAATAATAATAATAATAATAATAATAATAATAATAATAATATAATAATAATAATAATAATAATAATAAGTATTATTATTGTTATTATTATTATTATTATTATTATTATTATTATTATTATTATTATTATTATTTTAATTATTATTATTATATTATACTTAAAATGCATTTAATTTCGCATGAAAAATAAATAACTTTTTTTTTTTCCTTCACACCTCACAGAAAAGATTTTGATCTAAAAATGAAGTGGAACTTTTTTCGGGAAGTTTTTTTTTGGGAATCGTATGGGGAACCTTCACAGCATTAATCCCATTTCTTATTACATACGCTATGTAATTATATTTGGAAATATGTGATCATTTGACATTTATTTATTATGTTGATAAATCAGAAAAAAAACTACTTATAAAAGAACATACCTACAAATATTATTCTTCTAAAACAAACGTTTCGTTGGCATTAATATTAAGAAATAAGAAAGAAAGAAAACAGAAAAAAAATAAATATAAAAAATAAAAATAAATATTACAAGCAACTACAAAGCATTATTTATAATAAGCATTCTAATACCTTTATTATACTTATGTGATAAGAAGTTCATAAGCTCGA
>SEYY01005714.1:32500-50000 GCA_009176605.1 Armadillidium nasatum
ACACAGCTGTAAGTCATAACCCACGAAGAGAAACTGATAACAATGGTCATTTTTCCGTCTATTTCCTCTATTGTGATGAAATATTTAGGTAATTATATTTTAGAGCAGATTCCCAATATACAATTTATCACAGATTTTACGAGTAAATATCTCGGAATTCTTATAAGCTAAAACTGTCCAATCATAATGCACGAGGAGGCTTGTTGGCAAATACGGTCCAATCAGCTTTTAGCTCAGCGTCTACATAAGACCTCGCGTGCGGCATATCTTTTTTTATTTAGTTTATATTCCAGTGTTACGTCTGCACCGATATTTAGCCAAAGAAGATATTGTAGAGTGGGAGATTAAAATCCCAAAAAAGTAAAGTTTCTTTAATATATTAAAGAAAACCGGGAAAGCATGAATATTTTACATATGGTTCTTATTTAGATCAATTAGAGAGCCTTCGAGTATATATGAGTCCTGAAGATTTACTTCAAATATGTCTACATATTACTGATTAGACTTGGAGTTAAATTTAATTCATGTAATGTATTAAGCCAATGGGACGAGATCATCAGTGGAGAAAAAAAAAAGTTAATAAACGACTCTCTATGACATTTCCTAACTGCAGTTAAAGAATAATGAAGATATACGAATTTGGCTAAATTAAAAGCTACACATATATGTGTTTGTACCTACAATTCACTGGTTTTATCTCACAGTTATATCTGGGCAGTTAAAATATCAATCTAATATTAAAAAATTAATGAGCAAAAATTAAAGAAGAAGAGTATACTGGAAGAATATATCAATACTGCTCATTTTGCCTTGTTTCAACAATATTACAAGTTAACTGCACAGTGACTAAATCGCAAACGTATATTATCATAACGTTTTTACTAAAATTTGTGATGTAACAGATTATGAACTAATATAAATGATGAATCGGTTTCAATACCGTTAGCGAATGTGAAAATGCTTGCCGGTATAAAATAAAAATAATATATTGATTATATAAAATGTTTCTTAAACGTTGTATCTTTTAATGATTACATAAATATATTCAATATTAAAAATTTATTTGTGAATGATTTGTTGTTAGTAAATATTTAATACATGAAATAAAATTAAAAAAATGCTTTCTTTCCCCACTTTGGTTTATGAACTTTAAATACTTCATGTTTTCTCTACATGGAACAAGGGTGTTTGTATGGAAGCAGGAATGCGTGTACATTTGAGTGTATACTAGCAGGCATATATGATTATTTGTGTTACTGAATCAGTGCATGAAATAATCATATAAATTTAAAAAAAACTTCTTGAAAAATAAAAAATAAAAAATAAATTTCGAAAAAAAATTACTTGAAAAAGTGAAAAATTATTTGAAAAAATAATTACTTGAGGAAAAAATTATTTGAGATAAAAAATAGTTGAGAAAAAAACTTGAGGAAAAAATAAAGTTCGAGCAAGAAATTATGCAAGATGGAAAATATAAATACGGAGTTGCTTATTCATGATGACACTTGCATAAGAAAATCAGGCTATGACACGAAATAATTATCAAAAACACTCCAAGACAAGAAAGTTATATTGTAAAAATGCATTTGGAAGTAATGTACTGTGCGTGGGCTTGTGCATGTGTATTTGCGGTTGCGTGCGCTCTACGTTAATTACGCAACTCGTTGCAGCTGTGCCGCGCCCGATGGGGAGTCACTGCGGATACAGCAACAGTGATCCAGCATGCTCCTTCGTCTATAAAGTCACGAGATGTTGATTACATCATAATAATAATAAGACGATAAAGAGATTTATTTGATGCCAATAATTACATAAAGTTGAATAAAAATATTATGTAATTATTTGTACGATATAATCGATGATGTAAGCATGAATATATAATCAGTAATGTAATAAATTATTCCAAGTTACAAAAAGTATATGAAAGAAGAAGGAAAAAAATTCATAACGGCGTGGTCAAGATGTCAGAAAAACCACGTGATCAAACTGACAGAAAAACCATGTGGTAAAAACAGTTAAGATTGCGAATGGATGACGTCATAGTGTCAAGATGATCCAGTGCCATGACGTTGCACTGTCGGGTAAGTGTTGTATGTGTGTGAATGCACACACGTGTGTGAAGTTATCATCGAGAGTACCTTGCAACATTGCAATGCTGCCAAGCATCATTTCAATAAGGTTTTAATATTAGTAATAATTTCCCTGACAATGTCACTCCCCTCGTACTGAGTGAACGTGGCTTACAGAAGTGTGTCACGAGCTTGACGGCACCTGCCGTTGCCAAAAGATGCTAGAAAAGGCTAGGAGAACCTCAACAAAGAGCGGGAGAGCCGGAAGTAAAAACCACAAGTGTCGCTTAAAAACCGCAACGCAATAAAAAAAAACCAATGGAGGCTAAAAAAAAAAAAAAGTCAAAAATGTCCAGCAAACAGCCTGAGAGGTCGGCCTTCCTTCATTTATCGTAAAATTACTATCAATTCTACCTTAAAAAGCTTGATCAGGAAAGAACATCCCCAATTCCCCTCACAGCCTCGTTCTTCCTCAATTCCACCTGGCAATGACAATGTCTGATAAATTGGGGCTTTACTACTATGATAATAATTATAATGTCAATAATAATAATAATAATAATAATAATAGTAATAATATATAATAATAATAATAATAATAATAATAATAATAATAATAATAATAATAATAATAATAATAATAATAATAATAATAATAATAATAATAATAATAATAATAATAATAATAATAATAATGATAATAATAATAATAATAAAAATATAATAATAATAAATAATATAATAATATAATAATAATAATAATAATAATAATAATAATAATAATAATAATAATAATAATAATAATAATAATAATAATAATAATAATAATAATAATAATAATAATAATAATAATAATAATAATAATAATAATAATAGTACAATTAATAGTTATAATAATAATAATAATAATAACGATATTAACAATGAATAATAATAATAATAATAATAATAATAATAATAATAATAATAATAATAATAATAATAATAATAATAATTATAATAATAGTTATAACTATAATAGTAGTAACAGTAATAATAATAATAATAATATAATAATATAATAAAGTAATAATAATAATAATAATAATAATAATAATAATAATAATAATAATAATAATAATAATAATAATAATAATAATAATAATAATAATAATAATAATAATAATAATAATAATAATAATAATAATAATAATAATAATAATAATAATTAGTAATTATTATTATTATTATTTTTTCATTATAGTAATAATAACAATAATATAATAATAATAATAATAATAATAATAATAATAATAATAATAATAATAATAATAATAATAATAATAATAATAATAATTTTAATAATTATAAAAATAAAAATAAAAATAAAAATTATAATAATAGTCATAATTTTAATAATAGAAAAAGAAATAATAATAATAGTAATAGTATTAGTAATAATAATAAAAAAAATAATAATAAAAATAATAATAATAATAATATCAAGATAATCCAATATTAAAATTTATTTGTGAATGATTTGTTGTAAATGAATATTTAATTTCATATCACTATAAAAATGTCGTAAATATTTATGACATTTTCCTAATGATAATACAAAAAAAATAATAATAATAATAATAATAATAATAATAATAATAATAATAATAATAATAATAATGATAATAATAATAATAATAATAATAATAATAATAATAATAATAATAATAATAATAATGATATTAATAATAATAACATTAATATTAATTAATAAAATATATAATTATAATAAAATAATAATATCTAATAATAATATTAATAAGTTATTATTTTAATAATATTATAATACTATAATAATAATAAAAATAATAAAAATAACAATAATAAAAATAGTCATAATAATAAAACCAGTAGGAGTAAAAAATATTTTGTGAAATCGTAAAATTATTTCTCATTATTTAAAAATAATTTTAAATAATAATAACAATAATATTAATAATAAAATAAAAATATTATAATAATAATAATAATAATATTGTAATAATAATAATAATAATTTAATAATAATAATAATAATAATAATAATAATAATAATAATAATAATAATAATAATAATAATAATAAGTAATAATGAAATTAAAAAATATAATTAATAAAATAAATAATAATAATAATAATAATAATAATTAATAATAAAAATATTGTTATTAATAATTAATAGTTATTTATATTATTTTCATCATTATAGTGATAATAATAATCAATAAAATAATAATAATAATTATAATAATAATAATAATGATATAAAAATAATAAAATAATGATCATAATAAGGAATAATAATAATAATAAAATAATAATAATAATAATAATAATAATAATAATAATAATAATAATAATAATAATAATAATAATAATAATAATAATAATAATAATAATAATAATAATAATGATCATAAAAATAATAATGATTATAATAATAATGATAATAATAATAGAAATAATAATAATAATAATAATAATAATAATAATAATAATAATAATAATAATAATAATAATAATAATAATAATAATAATAATAATAATAATAATAATAATAATAATAATAATAATAATAATAATAATAATAATAATAATAATAATAATAATAATAATAATAATAATAATAATAATAATAATAATAATAATAATAATAATAATAATAATAATAATAATAATAATAATAATAATAATAATAATAATAATAATAATAATAATAATAATAATAAATCACAGGTTATTCTGCTTACCATAATTGTTAAGAGATCATAAAAAGCGCCTTTTTGTTTTTTAATTAATTCTTTTATATGAAATATTTGATTTCTTTCTTTCTTTCTTGTAATTAAATGCAGAAATGAGTTTTCATTTTTAATTTTGTTACTTTTACTTCATTAATTTCTCCCGAGTTTATATAATTAAATATATAAAATTATGTAATATTTACTTATTTAATTAATTAATATCGCGTTCTTTCTAGATTCAGTTATTTATTCTTCTCGCTAACGGCTTCACTCAGTTAATACTACCTTCCTGTAGAAGGCTTCTGAAAGCACTTATTTGACTATTTGTTAGGCAGTTCATTGAGAGAGAGAGAGAGAGAGAGAGAGAGAGAGAGAGAGAGAGAGAGAGAGAGAGAGAGAGAGAGAGGAGGGACTGGGTCCGTCTAACATGTATGCAGACATTTACAAAAGAAGGAAAGAAAAGGCTTTTTATTATTGATATTAAGACAGGTAAATATCTTTTTGCACTTTTTTACCTTAGAAAAGAGCAAAGAAATTTCATCAAATCGATAACATTAATTATACATATATATTGATCCCATTAAATTCATGTTTTTAGGTAAAAATGGCAAACAAATTTTTTTAATACAATTTAAATTGCCAATTTTTTTTTAGGTCAACTAACCCAGTCTTTCCAGGGAACGGGAGACCTTCTAACCCTTCACGTAAACCTCAACCTATCAAAGAAACATAATTCCCCACCTTAGAACCACCCCACCAAACCACTCAACCAAACATAAATTAGAGCACGCAAGGAATATTCTTATTTTTTATTTATTCAAATCGAATGTGAGTAGGGTATAATTATTTTAAAATTGCGACGAAACAAAATGAAATAAATATTTGAAGGTATGAACATTTACCTTTTAAACAACTTTATGCAAAAGAAAATGCAAAATTATATATATATATATATATATATATATATATATATATATATATATATATATATATATATATATATATATATATATATATATATATATATATATATATATATATATATATATATATATATATATATATATATAATATATATATATATATATATATATATATATATATATAATATATATATATATATATATTATATATATATATATATTATATATATATATATATATATATATATATATAATATATATATATATATATATATATATATATATATATATATATATATATATATATATATATATATATATATATATATATATATATATATATATATATATATATATATATATATATATATATATATATATATATACTTTCAAACGCCGTGTATCTGGACACGTTGACCACCATCGACCATGATAGATCTTTCAAAACTCCGGTGGAATCTTGGTAGGCCTCTGGCCTTTGCCCACCGGAGGAGATAAAATATATATATATATATATATATATATATATATATATATATATATATATATATATATATATATATATATATATATATATATATATATATATATATATATATATATATATATATATATATATATATATATATAGGCCTTTAGCCTTTGCCCACCAGAGGTATATATATATATATATATATATATATATATATATATATATATATATATATATATATATATATATATATATATATATATATATATAAAGGCTAAAGGCCTATTAATTTCCACCAGTTGGGAAAATATCGGAAATCTAGTTGGTTAATCATGTTCCGATAAACATGGTATGAAAATATGCGAATCAAAATAAGTTGAGAAAACAGATATAGGAAGTGTTTTCCAGACTTTTTCAGTGGAGTATATATAAGACTGAGAATAACGGTTAAATCTGGAGTCAGAGAGTTGGACTGAGAAAAGATGAGACTGTGTAATATGATGTGTCGCAACAGCCTTCTCAGTGGAGGAGGTATGCGATAGGAGAGTTTAGAGCACTGTCTATTGTAATAGCGATAGTGCAGATAGAGTGTGGGAATATATGTTCTTTTAATCTGCAAAAAAAAAACTAAAGATTTTTTTTTTTAAATATCTACTTTTACAATGTCAATATTTCTTTCCTTTTCTGATATTATAATATTTTTTTTCAGTCAAGGCATCAAACAATATAAATAAAAAAAATTTTAATATTAAATTCTATTAGTAACGTTATTTTCTTATTATTATTCTATTATTTATAATGTTTTCAAAATTCATTTTTATTATACTAAAATTGCAGAAAAAGTGAAGTCAACTTACAGAAATGCTAAAATCGTTGGTAGGTTCAATAATCTTAAGCAAAATAATACTTATAAAGTACTAACAGGCTTTAGAAAGAATACTTATATATCTCCCTTATCGGTCAAATCCCTCATTGCTCTCTGCAACTGATAAAATTCGAAGATACAATTCAATTATTTATTTCTGCAGCACAGTGCGGTTTCGTTTTGTATGTTTCCGAGTACATTCTGAATATCAAAATACCGATTTAATAAGTAAAAACCCTGTAAAAAAGTTCTCTGAGACGTTCAAGGACAAATTGAATAGTCTTGAAAAAAAACAGGGCTCAAAAGCTGATGGAAGAAGACAGACAATGTCTCATATATCTTTAAGAAATGTTAAGTGACATCATTGTCAGCTGCCACAACGATTCTTTGAAAATTCCTTGAAGCAGTTTTTTCTGAGTGCTAATGCTGCTACTGCTTCTGCTACTACAAATAATAATAATAATAATAATAATAATAATAATAATAATAATAATAATAATAATAATAATATAATAATAATAATAAAAAATAAAAATTATCTATATCTTATTATTATTATTCCGTTCATTTTTGGCTTATGTGCATTTTGCGCTGTACACTATTAAGTTGCTTCACCAAATAGATATGTTGGTTCACCAAATAATTTTATTAGATTTCTTTAAATAAATAATAATAATAAATAATAATAATTAAAATTATATTAAAAATAATAATTTTATTAATTTTATTTAAATAAATATGTGTTGCTTCACAAATATTTTAATAATAATTTTTTTATTTTTATAATAAAATTTTATAATAAAATTTAATTGTCAGCAAGACCATATGCGAATCCCTTTGGGATACGCACATGAGCTTGTTTTTATTATTATTATCGTTATCATAATAATAATAATAATAATAATAATAATAATAATAATAATATTAATAATAATAATAATAATAATAATAATAATAATAATAATAATAATAATAATAATAATAATAATAATAATAAAAATAATAATAATAATAATAATAATAATAATAATAATAATAGAAGGATCTCATATTTAAATATTTCAGTTATTTCTTTCACTAAGCACATTTATTAAGTAGAATTAAAGCTACAGAAAGATAAAATAAGAATCATTAAACGTTACCCTCTGTTTTTCCTTATTTTGATTTTCTTTTTTTTAATTTACAATTTCATTTTATAAACATACCATTACTTTGATTCCTTATTTTTCTGTTTATTTTATATAAGGTCATTGTAAAAGGTCAAGATCCTACATAGTTTCCAGCAGGGTTTGGAAAAAAACCTCAGTTCCTCATTCTGAGCAATGGCCGATATTACCTGATACAAGACTTTTGAAAATTTGAAAATCTAATGAAATTGAAGAAAATGAAAGAAACACTTCAAAAATTGTCCTAACGGATCGTTGGGACAAAAATGTCACAGTAAAATTTTCAATAGAGAAAAACATTGAAAGAAAGAAAGTCGCTGCATAGATTTATTTTTATTATAAGAAAATAACTAAAAAAAATTTGTTGTGACACTTTTGCCACTTGTCCCAAACGATTCGTTAGGACAATTTTTTTTCAGTAAAAAAAAAAAAAATCCTGGTCTTACAACTGGAATATACCTAAGAATAAGCAAAGCAATCAAGTTTATGGGCAGAGGGCATGACTGAGAAAGGATGAGATTGACTGAGAAAGTATGAGATTCACTGAGAAAGGATGAGACTGACTGAAAAAGGATGAGACTTCTTAGTAAATGAATAGAAGAGTAGCACGAGATGTAATCTAAGAAATTTGTATACTAACTTCTAGAATGTTCAAAAGATCAGTGTCCCTAATAATAGCAATATTATAAAATGAGTAAAACAACATTGCTGCTCGATGTCCAGAAAGAGAATAGAGAGGGTTTGTGTGAGAGAAAGTAGGCTTATAAGCAGAAAAATCATAAAACCAACTTTGTTAAGGAGTGTAGTAGGTGTGGAACTTCCCAAATATGGATCAGAGAGATGGAAAGATAAAGGATGAGACTGTGAAGAAAGTTGAGTCACTGGAGATCCTCTCAGAAGAAGAGGTGTATGTTTAGAATTCTGAAGAAAGTGTTAATTTGTAATAGCGATAGTACAAAGAGAATGATGAAGATGTTCGACGACTGGAAAAAAGTTAGTGAGAGCAAAAAAATTAACTATAGAAAAGCAGTAGACTCCACATTATCCACTACAGTTATGCGAAACATACTCTATACAAGGGCAAAGAAAACCCCAATATAGAGCAAGTAACTGGGGTGCAGAGAAGTTTTTAAGGCGCCACTGAACAGAAGAGGTTTGGTGTATGTGCTTCTTCGGAATAATTGAAAATTTTACTGTTACAGTAAGCTCAGGAAATCAATAAATAAATAAATAAATAGTACATAAATAATATATAATAATAATAATAATAATAATAATAATAATAATAATAATAATAATAATAATAATAATAATAATAATAATGAATTATCCATAAACTTTTTAAATTGTAATTTCTGTATTACATAAATTATCTAAATAGGTGTGGTGTGGCATAATCATTTTCGCAGACTGTTAAAAATGTATAAACCTTAAACTTTCTAGCTGCATCACAAGCGAAATAAGACTTTATCAGTTATCAATATATATATATATAAACTGTGGACATTGAACTTGTTATAACGAAGAAAATGACGTCATAAATTCAATTAAAAATTTAGGATTTGAAAAAAATTTCAAACGAAAAAAAAAATTCAATTCTAAAATGCAATTTATCGGCTGGTATGAAATAAAAATTAATATAAATATATTTTGCAAGGCAATACGCACACACACACACACACACACACACACACACACACACACACACATATATATATATTATATATATATATATAATATATATATATATATAATATATATATATATATATATATATATATATATATATATATATATATATATATATATATATATATATATATATATATATATATATATATATATATATATATATATATATATATATATATATATATATATATATATATATATATATATATATATATATATATATATATATATATATATATATATATATATATATATATATATATATATATATATATATATATATATATATCTCTAAATTGCGGCCAGAATGCACATTAGCGGCCATGCATAACTCAAAAACTATTAAACTTACATTAAAAATAATTATATTTTTGAAATCCTTGTCGAATTTTAGGTAAGAAAAATTGGGAAATAAAAAATAAATTCTTATAATAAATTTTATTACATAAGTAAATTTTACTTTTCTGTAAGCCTCGAAAGAATCGCACGTCACTTTTTTTTAAATTTTTTAGAAATATGAAAACATGGGAAATAACCTAAATCATCGACAGGAAAAGTAGTCGACAATATCATCATCACTCACGGGTCGGGGGATACGGAGGGCAGAGCCACCCATAGACAAATGTTCGGTTTTTTACATGCCCTACTTGTTAATTATCAACTTATCGTACATTATATATATATATATATATATATATATATATATATATATATATATATATATATATATATATATATATATATATATATATATATATTTATATATATATTTACATTTTTTATAGTTTTCTTACTGCAAATTACCCAAGAATTTCAAAAATATAATCCTTTTTAATGTACGATTAGTAGTTTTTGAGTTATGCATGGCAGCTAATGTGCATTCTGACCCTAAATTGCTATTGAGGATTCAAACCTTGACCTCTTAGATGGTAAGACAGAATGTTATCACCACACTACGATGGTACAAAAGATATTCCCATAGAGAAAGCTCATGAATAACCGCCATGACAACAGACTCAAAGGACTCTCCCTCCCACCCACCCCTACCGCACCGGAATGTGTGGTAACAGGTCAGTTACTATCCCAAAGCACCTGCAGAATAATACCTAAGGATGAAAACGCAACTCGTGGTATGAAAGTTTTTAAATTTCTCAATGTGATTCTCTTCAGTACAGTCGTGGTGTGGTGGTAACACTCTGACTTACCGAATCCCTAATAGCTGATTAGAAATTTTAAAAATTCTATTCCACGGGATATAGGGTTTCATACTTTCGTATTATTCTGCAGGTGATTGGTGATAGTAACTGACTTGTTACCTCACATCAGGGAGAGGTCGGGGGAGATCCTTTTAGTCGTAGTCATAGCTTGTTCAAATTTTTTTTCGATGTAATTCTTTTTCTTACCGTCGTGGTGTGGTGTTAAAACTCTGTTTTACCGTCTTACTTCTCAATGCAGGAGGCACGCGACGAGAGAGTTCAGAAGAGCACTGAATATTGTAATAGTGATAGTATATATAGAGAGAGTGACGCACCAATTCGAGGGGAAGAGAGAAACTATAAGAAATTAGTGAGAGAAAGAGAGATGATAAAACCAAAAGTCTTAGACTACACCTTCTCAAGTAGGGCTGTATGAGTGGAACCACTACAGACGAGTGAAGCGCAATATATAGAGGAGAGAATTAAACTCCTATAAAGAGAAAGCAACTGGGGTGGCGTGAAGAAATACAGAACACTCAACATCAGAGAAACTCGTTTAGAAAGAGAAGTAATGTGATCTTTCCAAGAAATATCACGAGAGAGAGAGAGAGAGAGAGAGAGAGAGAGAGAGAGAGAGAGAGAGAGAGAGAGAGAGAGAGAGAGAGAGAGAGAATAATTATTAAGGATAAATGAACGTTTGAGTTATGTGTTTTCTAAGAAGATACCATATTTGTGTGGGAGGTTGTGTCGAATGGAGAGATGGAGGGATTGAGTTTTTTATGCATTGAAAATAACCGTGTTTTCTATGCTCTAATTTGAAATACGAGAAAGATAAGAAGTTAGTTACTCCAAAGTCACCATTCTAGCGTTAATTAACTAGTGTTAGGAGGGAGCGTCTTTCAAACTGAAAGGAATAATGAAGAGTAGAGTCATCATCATATGAGTGGATAGGTGATGAAGAAATAGAGAGGTCATTAATATATAACAGCAGTTATAGAAAGACCGTAAAGAAAATCGGAGAAGACTAGGGATTGAAGGATAGATTCCGAAATAGGGAAGTTTAGAAATTAAAGTTTTGTGCCAGACTCTTCTGAAGGCTTTCGATATGTCCAGAGTGACAGCAAAACCTTTACCGAAATGCCGAAGAGCGGAAGACCAAGAGTCAGACAGAAGGGAAAGAAGATCACCAGTGCAGCTTTTTTTTACGAAAGGTATACTGACGATCAGAGGTAAGATTGGAAGAATTTAGAAGTTTCCAAATCTTCCTGTTTATTAAGGATAAAATCAAAAACTTTAGAAAGGACTTAGGTTAAAGGACAGTAGCTGAAGGGTTGAGAGCGATCCTAATTCTTCGGCACATGCTGAATGAGAGCACGTTTCCAGAAAGAACGGAAGGTTGAAGTAGAAATATATATATATATATATATATATATATATATATATATATATATATATATATATATATATATATATATATATATATATATATATATATATATATATATATATATATATATATATATATATATATATATTTCGGGTCACGTCGGCCATTAGCGACCCCGAATCTGATTGCTTCCCGGCTCCGGTGGATATTGGTAGGCCTTGGGCCTTTGCCCACCGGAGGAGACATTAAAAAAAAAAAAAAAAAAATATATATATATATATATATATATATATATATATATATATATATATATATATATATATATATATATATATATAAATATATATATTATATATATATGGGAAAGGTGGGCTACCTGATATGGACAGGAAACCTGATTAGGAAGGACGGACAAGTTTTTGTATAATTAATAATTGAACAGCATTCACCGAATTGCATGATTTCAGCAATGTGCAAATTTTAAATATTGCAAAAAAATACTTAAACCATATATATATATATATATATATATATATATATATATATATATATATATATATATATATATATATATATATATATATATATATATATATATATATATATATATATATATATATATATAATTTCACCTCTGATGGACAAAGAACAGAGGCCTACTAAAATTTCCATTAGAGTTTAGGAGAAAATCGGAAACTTGGACAAATTAAAGGCCGACATGTCCTGATACACGGTATTTGAAGATGCGTAAATCATTGGAAGTTGGGAAAATAGATGAAGGGAATGTGTTACAGACGTTACCAGTAGAGTACATGCAAGATTGAGCATAGCTGTCAAGTCTTTTGTCAGAGAGTTGAACAGAGAAAGGATGAGACTATGTAGAAAGACGTGAAATACGAGCTCTTCTCAGTGGAGAAAATATGCGACGACAGAGTTTTGAAGATCACTTACCTTTGTAATAGCGGTAGTAATGAGAGACTGATGGAACAATTCGATGAGCAGAAAGAAACTACAGAGAATTAGTGAGAGAATGAGATTTGATAAGACGTATTTTCAAGGGGAGCTGTATGAGTGGAACCAACCCAGGTGTGTAAGACGTAGTCCATACAGTGGTGGACAGCACACAAATAATGAGCAAGCAACTGGGGTGGAGTGAAGAAATTTTGAAGGAGCCTCAGAACAACTTACCTCTTAGAGCTTGTTTAGAAAGATAAGTAATGTAATCTTTCCAAGATATATCACAAGAGAAAGAAACACCGAAAATATTACGGATAAATGAAGGATTGAGTTGTGCGTTTTCGAAGAAGATGCCATAGTTGTGTAGAAGATTGTTTCGAGTAGAGTGATGGAGGTATTGAGTTTTGGAAGCATTGAAGACGACCATGTTTTCTCTGCCCCAATTTGAAATACGAGATAGATCAGAGGTCAGTTGATCCAAGGCTATCTTCCTTGCATCTATTAACTGCTGTTGGGGGTTATATATATATATATATATATATATATATATATATATATATATATATATATATATATATATATATATATATATATATATATATATATATATAATTTTCCTAAAATAAAATCAAAATATATATCAGTAACCCTTGCAAACGTAACCTAAACAAACTGGACTCATCATTATTTTGAATTAAGTCAGCTGTAATTCAAAATACTTTTTCTTTTTTCCCAATATTTTTCCGCTGTAGTTGAACTTAATTAAATTTATTCGCTTCACTCGAGTAGACGACTGATTGAAATTGATAGTTAAGCGTTATTTCAACATCAAGCGCATAAACACTCAGTGCTATTTTTGGAATGCTAGAAGTATTTAATAACTTTGATGTAAACATATTGCATCAAGATAGAAGAATTTTAGGTTTCTTGTGTAACCTTTAACTAATACCTATAGTAGAAGTTTAAGGTATGGTACTTTAGATATGTGTGTAGATGCATATAATTTAGTTTTAATATTGTTGAAGTTACACCTAGATAGAATTATAACTAAGCCTTTCATATGATTTAACAAGCAGATAATATAAATAATGGGCTATGGTACATTTCATAAGATAATTAAGTTTGCAAATGAAAATGGAATTTCTGTAAGTAGACTTTAGTATGTAACATCTTTAATAAAAAAGTCTAAAGAATAATATTAATATGATATAATATACGACATAATTTATTTTTATTTTATACTTCTATTATATACTTATTTTATGTTTAAGTTAATTTATTGTATCAATTATTTAGTAAAACTTATTATTATTAAATAATTTTCAAAACTTGCAAAATGCAAGCCCTATATATATATCATTGCTAGAAGAGAGAAAAAAAAGGGAAAACATTGAGAAATAAATATAATTTTTAAACATTTGAGGTTATAAAATAAAAAATAAACTACCAAAATTTTTTTACAAATTAGATAAAAAAATAAAAAAAAATATTTCATTTTCTTCTAGATGTAAAAAGATATAAAAATTAAAAAAATTAAAAAATGCCCGAATCTAACTAGAAAAATGCGCAACTGGTAGAACTGTGCAAAGTTAAAGTCAACCGAGAACTTCATTCTTACCTCTCAGAAGTCTCTTCAAACTCTCTACAAGCTTCAAGACCTTAGACAGAGAAAAGATTATCATCGAAAAACGAATGCATCAGATGCGGTCTTGAAAATGATAAAATAAAAACGTTATCAAACACAAGAAACGTTTTCTTTTATCAAGGAAAAGAAAAATATTATTTTAGAGAGTAACTATTTTATTTTTTAATAAATAAATAATTCGTTTTTTTTATTCATTCATTTATAAATAATTAAATAAAATTGCGCAGTTTATTAGAGACAATACCTATTTTTAAAATGCTTCAGGATTGGAAAAGGATCCCATCTATCATATTTAAATATATATATATATATATATATATATATATATATATATATATATATATATATATATATATATATATATATATATATATATATATATATATATATATATATATATATTATATATATATATATATATATATATATATATATATATATTATATATATATATATATATATATATATATATATATATATATATATGGAAACCGACCGGGGCCCCGGCCCCGGCCAACCCCGGCCCCAGCCCCGGCCAAAAATCAGGGAAAACCGGGGTTGCCGGCCGGGGTTAAAATGGCAAATTATACTTAAAATTTTTTTTTTTTTTTAAATTTTCAGCCGATTCTGCTGAAACTTTCAGTTATATAGATTTTTTACCGGTAAGAAAAGTCCATTTCTAGCGTTTTTCAGAGTCTATTACGGTTAAAAGTTTTTTTTTTTTTTTTTTTTTTTTTGGAAATTTTACCCTTTTTTAATTGAATGGCGGTGCCAAACCACTTTTTAGAATGAGCTGAAAATTGGACTATTTATTCAAAATTAAATGGGATACAAAAGTCTCTAATAGACTTTTGTTCCCAGAGTTATAGGAAAAATGTTATAAGCCAAAAACTGACCAACTATAGAAAAAAAAAAAATTTTTTGAACTAAAAAAATCCACCTTTTCAGACAAAATTTTTTTAAAAAAAATACAACTATGACATTTCCTATTTTTGGTGTGTATAGAGGAGGGGTGGGGCTACAAATTCCTCTATGTACTTTATTCGATGACATTCGTTGGTTTTGAGATATAGCCTTCAAAAAGGTCCATTTTTGGCCAAATTTCAAAAATTCCCAAAGTTTGAGAGGCTATATCTCGCTTCAAACAAAGAGCATTTAAATATGCACTAAATAAATATTGTTGCCCTGTCCCTCTTCTAAACAATATTCACAAATAAAAAAAAAAATAGTAGGTAGCGTTTTTTATAAATAATTTTTTTCTCCAGAAGGGTACGATTTTTGCAAAAAAAATTTCAAGTGCTTATATAACTTTTTTCTAGACGTGATATCAAAAACCTATTCCCACCAATGCAAGAAATTGGGGCAAAGGTATTCAGCTAAATTTTCAGCTCATGTGGACCAGTGGTTTGATCCAGTTATTCATTTTTTTCAACTTTGGGTCCAAATAAGTTTCAAACCGTTATAGACTCAAAAAAATGCTCGAAATCAACTCAGAACTTCGTGAAAAAATTCACATACTTTGAAAATTTCAGCTCAATCAGTCAAATAATAAAAAAAAAAATTTCAAACAAAATATAAGAAAATTAAGATTTTTTTCCTTTTCTGTTTCTTTTGACCGCTCCTTTTCTGCTAGTGAATGTTCATCTTTGTTTTTTGATTTTAGATACTCCAAACAGATTTGGTTGAAATTTTTTTACTTGTAGCACCCGGAGGTTCTCTTCTAATTTTCTGACTGCAGATGTTAACATTTAGCTATTTCGAGCCTATCCTGAAACATTGTAAAGTATTCAAATACTGCAGAAGCTGATCTTTTAGCCATATTGACTGAAAGTATAAACAAAATAATAATTTTTAAATAATGCAGCTAAATGATACAAGTTTGATATATGGCAATAAAATAACAATGATATGTATAAATACAGGTTAAATTGATAATTTTATATCTTACATTTTTTAAAACTTTACCTTAGGGTCTTACTTAGGTAAACCTGTTGAATCACTATTATGAATTAGAATTTTTTTTTTTTAATTTTTGTACTTTTTTTAAACTTAACTATACAAAATTGTAATTTTTTGATTTTTTTTTGGAGAAAATGCATATAATCATTAATTTAAGTGAATGTTGGCTATTCTACTCCTTCCTTACAATTAACACGTTGACTGCCATGTGGGGCGCTTGCGCCCCGCACCCCTTCAAAAAAAAATTTCATCCGATTCTCCTGAAAATTTCAATATAGATAGCTTTTTTCCCGACGAAAAAACTCCATTCCTAACGTTTTTGCGAGGGAGTTAAAGTTTAGAAGTTATTTCGGAAATTTTAGGAATGTTCAAATCTACGGTGAGGCAACATAAAAAAATTTTTTGGTCTG
>SEYY01005714.1:55000-57500 GCA_009176605.1 Armadillidium nasatum
AACTTCACTCTCGTAAAAATTAAATACACTACACACTTGTGAGAGTAACTTAACAGCATTGGCTCTAATCAAAAAAGCTCCAGCTCTTATATATGTACGAGGGTGTAGTTTTTATGACTTCTCACAGATAGTGGAAGTTTCTTTGTTTTGTAATTAGTTTGTTTCAAAATGATATTTATATTGAAAGATATTTATTTCAAGAAAACTTAGTAAAAACCGAATGAGAATCTTCCGTCATTTTTGAAACTTCTGTTCATTGGAAAGATCTGCAAAATATTTTTTATTTTTTATTATTTTTATTTCATCTTCCAGAAAGAGTAGCTTAAGTGTAGTTTATAGTTTAAATTTTTTTATAATAATGTAATTACATTATTAAAAATAATTTAATTCTAATTAAAAATTAGGTTATATTCAAATTTTAATTATAATTATAAAACAATTTGTATGTCAATTATAAATAAAATTAATTTACAAACCAGTTATATAATTATAATTACATGAAATTTAAATAAAATTTAAAACTAATTAACTTGCATTTTAATTTTCAATCAACAAACAATTATTATCAAATTTTAATTTAAACATAAAGAAAATTCAGTATTAATTACTGAAAATCTAAATTTTTTACGCATTTCACCCTTAGGATCACACAAAGTCAGTTTTCGGTAGAATATGAAAAATAATATAAATATATCAAAGACTCTGTTGAAGTTCACAATTATTGAGAATTTATTTAGTATCTCCATTAACAACGATGCTCATCGAAATCAAAGAACCCTGTTGAAGTTCACAGTTATTAAGTTCACAATTTTTGACAGTTTATTTAGTATCTCCAATAACAACGATGATGATCGAAATCAAAGAACCCTGTTGAAGTTCATAATTATTGAGAGTTTATTTAGAATCTCCATTGACAATGATGTTGATTGAAACCAAAGAACCCTATTGAAGTTCAAAATTTTTGAGAGTTTACTTAGTATCTCCATTAGCAATGATGTTGATTTAAACCAAAGAACCCTGTTGAAGTTTACAATTTTTGAGAGTTTATTTAGTATCTCCATTAACAATGATGATGATCGAAACCAAAGAGCCCTGTTTGAGTTCACAATCATTGAGAGTTTATTTAGAATCTCCATAGACAATGATGTTGATTGAAACCAAAGAACCCTATTGAAGTTCAAAATTTTTGAGAGTTTACTTAGTATCTCCATTAACAATGATGTTGATTTAAACCAAAGAACCCTGTTGAAGTTTACAATATTTGAGAGTTTATTTAGTATCTCCATTAACAATGATGTTGATCGAAACCAAAGAGAGCCCTGTTGAAGTTCACAATTATTGAGAGTTTACTTAGTATCTCCATTGACAATAATATTATCTTAAAGTTTTACGCCATAATAATTAATAAAAATAAATAATATCAAAATTAATAATTAATTGAATAATCGTACATCCGACAGCTAAGTTCTATGGGATTTCAACATGATCTTTGTTTTCACGGAGTTCGGATGTCATACCTTTCCAATCACTGAAACGAATTGACTACTTTTTTTATATATGATTTATCAATTTAAATTTAGTAGTTTATTTATTTATATTTATTAATGATTTTTTATAAATTGTCATTTTAATATATTACAGATAAATAAATAACAAAGAATTATAAATATATCGTACATTATTGATAAAATTTTCTACCTTGGGAAGGTTAAGTTTTGACAGAATATTCTTTAATATTATTTGGTTCCATGACAAACTGAAATCATTTATTTCTTTATTATAAATTTGTCTAATTCTGATAAATAATTTATCCTATTAATAAACCCTTTATATTTTAATATAAAAATGTTTAAGTACGGTTGTAGAGGAGATATTGACTCCTCCTACACAATATAAATTTCATTAATGGCATCGAGTCATTTTTTGATAATTGTTATTCTTTTTAATTTTCAATTTTCTTATATATATTTCATAGACGATTTTATCAACTCATATTTGGTAAACAGGAACCAAAATAAATAAGGTTTCTTTTTAAAGAAAGCGTAAATTTGAAACTTAGCTAATAAAATTAATATTAGTTATTTTGTGGTATGTGAAATCAAAATATATTTGACAAAGCACTCAAAACTTTAATATGTTCTGAAAAGAGAGAAATTGAGGTGAAATCTCCTCACCTTAATTAAGAGAATACATATTTGAATAATTTAACATCTAACATTAAGCATAGTTGGAGTAATTAATATTTTATAAAGTCTTCAACCTGAAATATTAACTCAGTTGATATTTTATAAAAGTGAAATTCATAGACATCAGCTTTCGGTCAACGTGTTTGGGATAAAAACCAATTTAGAAGGCGGGGCCTTCTCTCTTCCAAATAGTGGCCTTGTAACCTGGTGTGTTCAAAGTGACCCAATTTTAGTAGCTGATTGAACAGCTGGAGTCTGGCCATTTAAATAAAGGAACTTATGGCTTTTAATTAATTTGATATGCAAGAGATGAG
>SEYY01005714.1:62500-70000 GCA_009176605.1 Armadillidium nasatum
AATATGAACGACAACACGTCTAACACATAAGTACCACCGAAGTGCTAGAAACATTTAATCCCAATGTTTAGGTAATTTCCTACGGAAGAGTTGAAAAGAGAAAGAAAAAAATACAACGATATGTAAGTGATTGGAGCATAATAGAGGAAGAAAGAGTTATATAACATTAGAAGAAGTATTAGAGATTAAGCAAAAGGTTCAGAATGTTGGTTTTATCTCCAAGATGATCAGGAAGCTCTTCTACCGGTTTTACGACTTACAGACAGAAATGTTAGGAGAGTTCATCATGTGTATCTTGAGGATTAGTGGAAATCTATTTTCAATTGAAAACTTTAATATCTCCAAAAATGATCATTTCGAAACAAGGAGAAGAAAGAATATGCTTTATTTAGTAGTTTAAGTAATTAGCGAATTTAGAATAGTCGAGTTAAGAGATATATAAACAGTGCTGTCAAATTTAGCAGTAAATGGTCAAGAGAGCTTGAACCACTTACTAGAAAATTCAGAAAAATCCATACCGTAGACAAGAAAATAATCAACGCCATTTAGCACATAAGCCCAAGTATCGAATTTGGCTGAAAAATGAGAATAGAGACAATAAGAAGAATATAGCTTGCTATCAGAACGCTCAATCTCTAAATTTCAGAAGAACTAGAGATACGGTCTTGAGAAGAAAAGTAAAAGTTCAACAAAGTGAAAATTAAAATAAAGTTCCGTGATTTATGCAAATATTACTGAAGAAAAAGATTAATATATATATATATATATATAATATATATATATATATATATATATATATTATATATATATATATATATATATATATATATATATATATATATATATATATATATATATATATATATGATATTAGTCTGGATCAAAATATACCCAGGGGATGGGCATAGGGTATAATTTAAATTTTTTTATGAGGCTGGGATTGGCCAAAAGCCTTTTCTTGCCACAACTCATTTTTTGTGTGTGAAAATTTGAGACCAAAAAAAAAAAATATTCCAGTTGCTCGAGTGATTGTTAGCGTACTGGATATATTCTCTAGTCACCTTTTTTACCTTTTACTTTATGAAATAAAACCTCATACTAAAACTAATTGCTACAATGGGTTTAATGTGCTTTCTCTGACATTTGAAGGGGACGAGGGTTCCTTCAGAACCCATATTTTAATAACAAATATATATATATATATATATATATATATATATATATATATATATATATATATATATATATATATATATATATATATATATATATATTATATATATTATTGATATGTTTCATTGCATTATTTAAAACTGGTTTTCTTACATTTCCCTCAGTTAGATGTCCTGTAAGAGCAGGTCCGGCAAAGCCTGGAATGGTTGCAAAAGCATTGGTTAAGCCTGTTAACGTCCCTGCATATCTTGGAGCAATATCAGCATGTGAACTCAGCAGACCACAAAACATTGCACCACTTAATGCTCCACTCAAAACGAAAACGAAAACAGCCAAATTTTGCTTCGCAGTTGACAAAACACATTAACTAGAAGACAAGTCATCGGACCATAACCAGCTTGAAAAAAGTTGAAGAAAAATTTTTAATTAGTTAATGGTTTTCTTAATTTTAAATTAGTTTTCGTATATAAAAATAGACAGACTAAAAGTATAATGAAATTAAATTATAAAACAAACTACAATGGAGTTACTTATTTTACAAAACATTTAAAGTTGGTATATAGTTATCAGTTATTGAAGTTTGTAATAAGAAATGAAAATAAATAATATAATATTTGGAATTTTCTTACATTTTCAGGTGTTAATGTAAATTCGGATGTTTCACATAAAACTTGTAAATCTTAGTTTCGATGAACGACTGACTTGATTAGCAGATGTGAATGTAAGATGGATCGTAAAATAAATCAAACAAAATACTTAACATTTCTTTAATAGTTCTAAAAACTTAGCTTTACATTGATGATTCAATAATAATGAAAGCCGAATCGTTAGACAAACTGCTAAATGATTTACTTACCTATTGCCATTGACAGTCTCCTTACTGAGAGGATGCTTAAATATCCCTTAGATGTGACCTTTCCGATTATGAAACCGTAAAGCATGTTGAATATCCAAGAGAATAGGTAAGGCATCGAAGAGAGTAACCCGTTCTGCAAAATCCAGCAAAATAAATAAATAAATAAATAGATAAATAAAAATATAAATAAATAAATAAATAAATAAGAATGATAACATTCCAAAATAAAACTTTGAAAAGGATATTTTTAATGTTCAAATAATTCGTAAACTGATTTTTTGAATGAAATATATTAATATTGAAAAATTGAATCTTCGTTTTTTCAAAAAAATTTTGAAAGTCGAGCAAAAAAATGGCAAAGGAAAGATATAATAATAAATTACAACACAATATACACTCACAATTAAAATACTTTTACACAATAAACTTACACTTCGAAGTGGAACGTGTAGTATTTTGTCAAGGTAAGTTGGAAGCTCTGTGAGCATTAAGTAGAAGCCCCAATTGTATCCAACGTGAGTAATAACTAACACCCAAAAGTATTTGGACTGAAATATAGAACCCCATGGAACTGGAAGCCGCTCCTGAAAATGAGAATGGTTTCAATTATAGGCAAGCAAGGAAATAAATAATTTTTAATTAATAATAATAATAATGATAATAATAATAATAATAATAATAATAATAATAATAATAATAATAATAATAATAATAATGATAATAAGTGTTCTGTATCTCTTTATACATATGGTTATAAAGCTCAATACTATATTTGTTTTCAATGCTAATTTATCAATATGCAACGAATTCGTTTCAACACTCAAATAAAAATGTCTATATGATACAATAGTCAATAACTTCTCTGATATTGTGGTTTATATATATATATATATATATATATATATATATATATATATATATATATATATATATTTATATATATATGTGTGTGTGTGTGGGTGTGTGTGTGTGTGTGACATTACTTTAATATTGCAAACAGTAATAAGCTGGTAATAAAGACAAAGAAGGATTTCCTCTTTTAGAAATCAAATCACTGCATATGTTGAATGAGGAACAACATCCTCGACACTTTACCTTTGAACCATCCTCACATCTAAAGAACTTTGATTCAAGAGCAACTTTAAGAGAAATAACTTTCGTCGTGACGATATCACCAGGTATTCACATTGTCTTTCCCTAGATCTTAAGATTCTAAATTATTATAACACTGTAAGGATTGCAATAAGTAAGTTTGTAAATAATGATAAACTACAGGAAGGAAAAGTAAACTTGCAGTCTCTGGATTCTAACAAACGCATATTACGATGGAGAAACAGCATACTCGTAACTTTACCTTTGTATCATCCTCAGATATTAAGCTTTAATACAAGTATAATATTACACTGACCCTAAACACCAACATCGCTGCTAAAGAGAAGAGTCAGTAGAGTTGGAAAATAAAATACAGATTACAATTTCGTTAGGAATTTAGCTTAAAAATTCCAAAAGAATGAAGGACTAGAGCATTCCAAATTTGAGAATAGTGTTCTGTATAAGGGCATATGTTTACTCTGCTCTGGAGTACTCTAGAAATTTTATAACTCCATCTTCTTTTAATGCTCCTTATCAACATATGTGATATTAAATTTCTAAAGTTCTTAATTAATATAGATCGAGCTAGATTATAAAGACTCAAATTCTCAGCGTATTAATTGATAGGGTTATAAAAAGAAACATGAATATTGTTAATGAAGAGTGAAAATTGAGTATACAGGAAATAAAATAGAGGAATATCACAGTTGACTAATCGGGAACCAAATATCGTACCATCAATAAAAACTCAAACCTTTAAATAATACCTTAAAAAATTTCTAAATCCCATCTCACTGTTACTAAATCTTCACTTCTTATTTTATAATCATTCTTTACCAAACAGTTACAACGAACTCTAAATCTGATACGTTTTTGTATTTCTCTATAATAGACTATTTATTCATTCCGTTTGCAGTAAAATTTTATACATCTAAATTTAGAAACCTTAAATTTTCAATTTTACCTGTAGAATGGATTTTCAATTCCATATATATATATATATATATATATATATATATATATATATATATATATATATATATATATATATATATATATATATATATATATATATATATATATATATATATATATATATATATATATATATATAGTATATTAAATTTCCTACAATGAAAACAATGGTTTGTTACTTTTATCATAAAGGGGCAGTCATTATTTATTTTATATTATATATATATATATATATATATATATATATATATATATATATATATATATATATATATATATATATATATATATATATATATATATATATATATATATATATAGTTCGTAATGCATAGATGCACATACATACACACACACAAAGGTGTGAATGTCTTAAATTTATTATTTCAACATTTATAATGCCTCGTTTGAGGTTTTTTGTGCAAATATGATAAATACAATATGTTGACCAACGAGAGAAATATTGACAGTGAGCAAATCGCCATTTAATTACACTCGTTATAAAAAAGTTTTAATAATTTTGTAGCTAAAATTCTCTCAACTGTGAAAACATATTTTTGTCATATCTATGCAGCACGTACACATATTCAAATATATTAAGCAAATTGTAATACCAAAGAATATCTAAATCATAGATGATTAAATACGTCAATATAGAGTCTCCAGAATCGATTTCAGGTATGAAAATTTTATATCATTTAAAATAAATAACAATATATTTTTATTTCTTTCTTTCTTCAAATATTTTAAAAACTCAAGCTTTTATATCAAAGAAGAAAATTTCTTCATAGTTTTCCCCCAAGAGTCAAACCCAGAGCCTTTAGCATATCAACCCGACACAAAATGTCATAAGCCATTCGCTCCTAAAAACTATTCATTAGATTCAATTATTTTACATTTTAAAAACAGTTTTGCTTCTATGTTTTATCTCACCTTTCTGTCAGGACATCCTTCTTGAATGTATTGAAGCTCTTCAGAAGAAATAAAAGGGTGTTTTGCGGGATCGTTTCTAATTAATAACAACCAGAAAACAGTCCAAACGATGCCAACAAGTCCCGTAATATAAAAGGCCGAAGGCCAACCTCCTAAGAAGTCAGTCGAACATAACCAACCGGTCACTGCCATTGTTATAACGGTTCCAAATGACAATCCTAAAGCAATTAGAATGTAATATAACTTCAATCTGTCTTTATTTTCTTCACACACACACACACACACACATATATATATATATATATATATATATATATATATATATATATATATATATATATATATATATATATATATATATATATATATAGGGATATGACTTTTTTATAACCCCGTGTCCTGGTGTTCCTGTGAAATAAATAGATGAACTTTGGCTGAAAAGTAATGAAAAGGTATGAATTAATTTGTTTTGATGTTTGGTAAAGGTGAACCAAAAACTGAAATTTCGATTTCACAATAAACGCGTATTGGGCACAAATCAAAATATTTCAGATTCGTTATTTTCAAACTCGGATGTTACAATAGGATAGTAGTACATATTAACTTTTGAACCATTTAACAGCTTATATATCTGTAGTTATCTTACGTAATAATTAACAATGAATATGCAGGTAGACAAACGTATAATATAATAATAAAAAATTAGATATCCATTCAGGAATTACGAATTTTTATATAACGAAAGAGATTTCTGAGTATTTAGCATAATGAGAGCATAATTTAGAATTATCATTTTGTTTCAAGCAAAATAAATAGAAATTGAAGTTTCTCCTTTTAATATTCGTAAGAAGGATCTTTATTTTCGCACTGATTTGTTCTTGGAATGTCCGGTATCGATGGTTCTTGATCCCAATACTTTTTTCCTTCATTTCGACCCCCTTCTTGAAATTGTTGTTGATAAAATGTTACTTTAATTTTCTCAATTTCGACCCACTTCATAAGATTATTGTTGATAAACGGTTACTGTATTGAGGGTTGATAACTTTGTAGATGTTGCTAGTATGGTTGCTGTTTTGATTTTACGTTATTAATTACTTGTATGTGTGGATTGCTCATCTAAATTTACGGATTCTTGATATTAACTCTCACTCACTGATTCGATATCGAAGGTTGATGATGTTGATTCCATTGTTTTTGCAGATCATATAACCTTCTGTCCTCACTTTGCCATTTCTTTGTGATGTCAACACTTTGTACATTTGAAAATTTTTTCCTCGTTTTACACATTCCTCGTAGGGGTTCAGCACTTTAACTAGGTTTGATTTTGCGACTTGAATTCATATATGTGGGAAATTTATTATTATTATTATTTTTTTTTGTTGCCATAAACTTATTACTTTCCTTTGCGGCTTCCTTTACAAGTTGTGTTTACTTTTGTAGGTGCTACAAGGAACATATATATATATATATATATATATATATATATATATATATATATATATATATATATATATATATATATATATATATATATATATATATATATATATATATATATATATATATATATATATATATATATATATATATATATATATATATATATATATATATATATATATATATATATATATATATATATATATATATATATATATATATATATATATATATATATAATATATATATATATATAAGTATAATAATCCAGAAACTAAAAAACTTCTTCACAAGGATATCAGGAATTATAAATTGCATACCACATAGGGTTGGAAGAAACTTCACAAATATGATGCACAAAGAAGGAGGGGGGATAAAAATAGGGGGACATATAGTATAGACTGTGCAGATTGTAGCAAGAAATATATTGGTGAAACGGATGACTTAAAAAGACGCATCTATCAGCACAAATATAGCCTGAAAATCGGAGACCGAAGTTCATCTCTTCACAAGCATAGAGATCGACCATAATCATTTTATAGATCCGAATACTAATAGATTATTATTTGCCAGTGGTAATGTTAATCATAGGAGACTTGTGGAATCTTTTTTAATTAAAAATGTCCCCAATTTTAATTCAGACATGGGCAGTTTTAATATAGATAACTTTCTTAATAATTGTTTTATCACAGACCAAGTCTTTTCAAAGTTTTTAAAAAAAATAGCTCCTGACTTTAATTTGTAATTTTGAATTTTGTAGTATTTAAAGTGGTTGTGTTTACTTATAATATTTTTGTGTTTGTGTCTATGTATAAATTGGTTGTGTGTTTTGTGTTTTTACGTGTGTATGAGCATACTAGTGTAGGGTGTGCACACTTTTATGCATGACGATTCACCTTTTATATGTGATTTACTTGCACATGTGCTTTATTATTAGTAGGTATCTCAGGATTATGTATGTTTTTTTTTTTTTTTTTTTTTATATATATATATAAAAAAAAAAAAAAAGAGTTTAGGCCCTTGCATGAATG
>SEYY01005714.1:87500-102500 GCA_009176605.1 Armadillidium nasatum
ATTAATAAAAGAATACGGTATCATAATCATTTGAGAGTATTACTTACTGTCTTACTGTCCTCCCCCAGGAAGGTCGGGGTCCAGGAAACCGCGACCTGTCAGTGGACTCAGCAGTCTTCTCCACTCATCTCTGTCTTCCCACATTCTTCTTCTTTGTATTTCCTCCATCGTGGGCATTCCCCATCTTCTCAACGCATCCTGCACCGATTCCTTCCATTTCTTCCTAGGTCTGCCCCTTGGCCTTCTTCCATTAGGCGTCCAATTCCATCTTCTCTTCGCAATTCTATATTCCGGCATCCTTTCCAGATGACCCCACCACCTCAACCTCGCCTCATCTATCCTCCTCAACACCGGTACCATCCCACCTCTTGTCTCACCCTCTCGTTCCTTATCTTATCTTTTCTGGTTTTTCCAATCATAGCTCTCAGCATCCTCATCTCTGTTGCTTGTAATCCTACTTTCCTGTCTTCTAGTAGTGCACCACGTTTCTGCTCCATACATCATTATTGGTGTCAACACATTTTCGTAAATTACTCTTTTTACCTCCAAACCCATATGTTGATCCTTCAGCAGCGGGTACACAGCTCCTGCTGCTCTCCCTACCTGTACTATTCTATGTGCAATCTCCGCATCATTTCCCCCATCCTCCGTATACACTCCTCCCAGGTATTTAACCTCTTTTACCTTCCCCAAGATCTCTCCATCTAGCTCAAACTCCCACTCCTCCTCCTCCTCTCTCTCCCTACCCATCATCATCACCTCAGTTTTCTCCGTATTTACCTGCAATCCTCTTTCCCTTAGTTTCTCTGTTAAATTACTCACTATTCTCTCTAATTCCTCTCTATTCTCACCCCATAGTGCCAAATCATCAGCATAGGCCATGATGTCTCCTCCCAGGTTTCTCATATCCTCTCTCACCTCACCTATAATTTTATCCATATAAGCAATGAATAATAAAGGTGATAAAACACTTCCCTGCTTAACTCCTTTGTCCACCTCAAACCATCTATCGTTTTTAAACCCCGTCCTTACATTACATTTTGACACTTTATACATACTTTTCAGTGCCTTGCATAATCCTCTGTTTACTCCATAACCTTCCTCCAAGACCTCCCACAGTCTCCTCCTAGGTACTGTATCGAATGCTTTTCTTAGGTCGACAAACACTACATAGGCCCTTCTGTTGTATTCATACATTTTCTCACCTATCTGTCTCAGTACAAACATCAAGTCTGTTGTGCTTCTTCCTCTTCTAAAACCATATTGCTCCTCTCCCAGTTGCGGCTCTATGATATCTCACAATCTCCTCTCTAACACTCGTTCGTATAACTTTGCCGTGTGATCCATTATAGATATTCCCCTATAGTTCTTACACTCTCCAGTGTCTCCCTTCTGTTTATATATTGGGATGATGATTGTTTTTCCCCAATTTTCTGGAACTTCCTTCCTCCTCCAGCACTCATTTAAGAGCTCTAGCACCTTCTCCTGCAATTCCTCACCTCCCTCTCTTATCAGCTCTACCACCAAGCCATCCTCCCCTGGTGCCTTATCATTTTTCATCCCCCTCATGGCCATTTTCAACTCCTCCTCAGTAATCTCATCCCCCTCTCTCTCCACCACGGCCTCCTCCACTCCCTCCTCCTCCTCCTCCTCCGCTCTTTCCCCATTCAAAAGCTCTTCGAAATATTGCGACCATCTACTACTTATCTCTTCCATCTCTATCAGGGTTACCCCTTCCTTATTTTTAAATATTACTTTGACTTTTCTTCTTCTGAGTCCTGTATGTTCTAGTTATCCTGAATATTTACCTGCAATCCTCTTTCCCTTAGTTTTTCTGTTAAATTACTCACTATTCTCTCTAATTCCTCTCTATTCTCACCCCATAGTGCCAAATCATCAGCATAGGCCATGATGTCACCTCCCAGAGAGGTTTAAGAGTATAAAGAGTTAATTGTCCCAAAAGTTTCGCCAAACCTAAGAAAGAAATGCTTTGACTATTCCAAGAAAGAACCAATATAGTTGTTATATAAAACTGCTTTTGTAAAAGGAGAAGAGCAATGCCCATGTCAAAGAACAGATTTTTATTTATCAATTGGCCTGTTCACACTGTCCATGAGAAATGAATAAATTATATATCCCTACGAAGTCAGGCTAGCAACTTTGTCCTATAACCACTCAATGTTGAGTTAAAGATTGTATGCCATTGTTATAGGAAATAAGTATCGCAGAGCTGAATTAATTAATTATTTAATTTGCTTATTTTGATTATAGAACTTATACAGAAGAAATTTATTAATAAAATATAATTAATCGATTGTTCAAGAAAAGGTGATCTATTTATCATAATAAATTTCCATTATTAAATATATATATATATATATATATATATATATATATATATATATATATATATATATATATATATATATATATATATATATATATATATATATATATATATATATATGAATTATCAAAACACATCCAAGCATTTTTAAAGTAATGTATTAACGATTAGTTTCCTACTGAGCATCCAGCATAAGCCATTATAAAGGCTAATATTAAAAATGAACTAAAAAAGAAAAAAGATTAAAATTTCAAAGTAAATAATATATAAAATAGTGTTTAAATATACAATATAAAAATAAATAAATAAATAAAATATATTACATTTAACATTAAACAGATTCTAGAAATATGAATACAATTAATTCCAAACCTGTGTTTATTTGAAGCAGGCAATTTTTATAGTAAATAGCTATTAAATATGATTCTTTCATTCCTCATATTTATAAAGTTAAAATGATATGAACGACATTGCATAAAGAGTGTAAAATATCGTCATCTTATATTAATACATCAACAGAATTGGCTTTCCTTCAAAGATTATTCAAACAAATGAATTCACCATTTTTCAAATTGAAAGCTGTGTTAATACGAGAATTTATAGTACTATTTAAATAATGCATGATTATGTATACATTATATAAGTAGACATCTAATTGTACAAACATATTAATACATACATACACACATTGTACAGACATACTAGTACATATTAATACATACATACATTGTGCAGACATGCTAATATATACTAATACATACATATAGATAATGTATATTATGCATACATTATATAAGTAGACATCCAATTGTACAAACATATTAATACATACATACACATTGTACAGACATACTAATACATATTAATAAATACATACATTGTACAGACATCCTAATACATACATATAGATAATGTATATTATGTATATATCAGATAAGTAGACATTTAATTGTACAAACATATTAATACATACTAATACATACATACATACATTGTACAGACATACTAATACGTACTAATACATACATACATTATACAGACATAATAATTAACACGTTTTGGATGATGCATTGTATTATATACATTTTTAAATTATTTATAATAAAATAAACGTTATTCTTTGAAAATGAATTACATATATTTATTATATTATTTTATTTATTCTAACTCAAGACGCAATTATGTTAATCACCTAATTATGTTAATTATTTTGCCCCTCTTATTAATAAAATTGAAAAAAAAAATATAAAGAAAAAAAAAAAAAAAAAAAAAACTAATAAATCACGGAAAATTTTCCGATATTTTATAATAGTTATTGCTTTTTAAACATTTTCTTCAACGTTGTTTTCTTTCAATTTCATATTTTTGTATAACTTAAAATATTTTAAATATATATTTCAAAATTAACCTTTACAAAAACAACCAATTGGAGTAATAAGGAAACTTTTCTAGGGGAGTGTGGGAGTGAGTCTTCTATGATTTTGTTATTAGCTTTATTCATATATATATATATATATATATATATATATATATATATATATATATATATATATATATATATATATATATATATATATATATATATATATATATATATATATATATATATATATATATATATATATATATATATATATATATATATATATATATATATATATATATATATATATATATATATATATATATATATATATATATATATATATATATATATATATATATATATATATATATATATATATATATATATATATATATATATATATATATATATATATATATATATATATATATATATATATATATATATATATATATATATATATATATATATATATATATATATATATATATATATATATATATATATATATATATATATATATATATATATATATATATATATATATATATATATATATATATATATATATATATATATATATATATATATATATATATATATATATATATATATACCAGTTATCGCCATCACTTACACGCCCATAGTTTTAATCGAGGAGGGAATGCTATAATAATTAATAAACATCAAGAGCAAAAATGAAGTATAATTTCCACATATCGCAAATTTTGCAGGTGAGCACTGATGCGAGTTTTAAAGTGAGGGAGATTAAATTCGGCGGAAACATAAAAGGTTGAAGAGAATTCCACAAAACAGTGGTGGCCTGACAGAAGGATGCACTACAACGGATATGCATGAATCAGTTGTTAATGTCCACGCGAACTCATGTTCAGACACTACATCCCTTATGCAACCGGAACATCGTTGAGTAAAAACAAAGCAATAATGTCAAGTGAGAAAGATAAGGAGTTATGTAAATTGGAAAATAAGAAACAGTTTATATGTCTTTTGGCCTTTGACTCGACCCTATCAAAAGGACAGTTGAAACTCGAGGCACTCTAGATATGATTGCAATACCCCATATAATTATCGGCGTGTGAATGAATAGAGTTAGTTGAGCAACCTAGAAGATCATTAATGAAAGTAGGAATTTAGTCGAAGATAATACAATATCCTGTGGAACACCATTGTTGACTGGAATGACAAAAGTTGCCCCGTCAGCAATAGCCTATTTATAACGATTAGAAAGAAACCTTGACATAAGTAAGCAATGAGGAGGAAACCCGAAAGAGGGGAGCTTGGAAAGTAGAGCCTCATGTCATAACCTCATAACCAGACAAAAGTTTTGGAAATTTCAAGCATTTCCAAATAAAAATCTCAAGATCCCTAAAAACAGAATTTAATTCTTTGAGCCTTGAGGTAAGAAAGTTTATCACTAGTAGATCTCCAGCGCCGAAAGCCAATGCTGATGATCGGAAATTAGGGAAAGGGAATCCACATGATCCAAGAAATGAGAGTTGAGAATGGTTTCAAAGATCGTTGACAGAACACAAGTTATTTAGAAGGATTAGAGCGGCTAATTTTATTCAGAATAGGTTGGACAAATGTACGATTCTAATAAAGCGAAAATATTATCATTGAGGCATAGAGAGAATAGTTGAACGAGAAATGACGCTACTTAGAAGCACACTCCTTCAAATCTTGGGGAGGAATGTCATCCTGGCAGCTTGCCTTCCTAACACTCGTAGGTTTCAAAAGCCCACATGCACTGATCAAATGTAATCACAGGTAAAAGAATAGGACAACTGCTAGGAGAAGGAGGAAGTAGAGAAGAATTGCCAGAGTCGTACAGGGTTAAATTAAAGGAAAACAAATGCCAAAGAGATTAAAATTTTCAGTTGGAGAGTTAGCAACAAAACCAGCAAAACGAATATGAGTATTAAAGATCTATTTACAAGAGTTGTTAAAGATGTTTTTTAGCAAAGGCCAGAGAGATATATCACTAGGAGAAATTAGGAGATTAACGTACTTTAAGGAAAATAAACGAGAATGATAAAAGAACAAGAATTTTTGCACTCTCGAAACGTGTTTTCTCAAGCATGAATAAAACGTGAACAAACACGATCGAACCTTAGATTTTGAAGAGAAAATATTTAATACTACAGAAGAATAAATTAACCTGTACATTCCATCAACGATTACAGCCCCACCTTATCGGCAGAAACCGAAGCACCTCAGAGTTAAAGCAGTCATTAAAAGGAATAGCTGTCATAGAAACGGCGCAAAGTCTTCAATCAGATACTGACATATCAAAAGAGAGACAGAACTAATAATACTCAAAAAAAATATTTAAAAAAGGGATACGAACAAAAAAAGGTACACTTTAGTAAAAAAAACAGTTCAAAGAGCAATGACCTCTAAACCGTTTAAAATGAGCCCTGGAATGTTACTGTCTATGCCCGGCTTTTGCCGAGTTGTATGGTTTCTCCCAGTAACAAACAATTCTTCAGTGGTAAAATCACCGATGAAGTCTGTGAGAAAAAGTGCTTTATGTAAACAAATTCATGCTGATAATAAAACTGCTACAACCCTCGACCCACAAGAAGCAAAGGAAGGAATCATTCGGTCTGTATAGCGCATCAGCAATAATAATAATAATAATAATAATAATAATAATAATAATAATAATAATAATAATAATAAATAATAATAATAATAATAATAATTAATAATAATAATAATAATAATTAATAATAATAATAATAATAATAATAATAATAATAATAATAATAATAATAAATTACCGTATAACACAACTGTTGCCAAAGTGACCTCAAAGAAACTGGGGATTTTGTTCAGGTTGCGTGAATTTTGCTTCTATTGAACAGTTACTCCAATTATGTAAAGGTCTTATCCCCTCTTGCATGAAGTACTGTTCTCTTATTTCAAGTGGTTTAGGTTCCACCCTTCTTTTGGGTAGGATTAAGTCAAAAGCTAAAAGACTAATAAACTGTCACCTACTTCAAACTCCCTTGATACTTTTTTTTTTTTTTTCCTTGAATAGTCATTTTGATGCACTTTTTTCTAGGTATTAGAAGCTGACCTCACACATTCCACCTCTATTACTTTGCCATCGCAGCACAAGAGATGTCTTACTTGTACATGACTACTAAAAGAGAACTGTAAACTTTTGTCTTATTGTTGTGGTGCCTTCTTCATCCAAGCTAACTCTGTTCTGTGGATTCCCCTGACATCTGTTTTCCTGATATATTTAATCTTCTTTTATCTTCATTTCTTTATTACTTTCTGACGCGCGAATTTGCGGACTCTATTTAGGGGGTTCGGTTCACCCCCCTCCTTCGAAGCTCTGTTTCCTTTTCGCGAGTTATTATCCCACTCTCTCTCTTCTACTTTAAAGAGAGAGAGTAGCCAAATTTTAAGTTGTATTCAAAGATAAAAACAAGTGTCTTTCTTTCTCCACATGACCGATCTACGAGTGGGTTAGGAGAAGAAAAACCCCCAATGGGGGTTTGAAAATCCTCCGCTGCCCCGAAAGGGGTTCGCGTGCTGAAACCCCTCCCGAACGCCCCCTAGGAGGGGAGTCCTTGCAGATAGGAAGGAAGTCTGAGAATCATACTAGAGAGAATAACAAGTTGTGAAATGTAGAGGAATAAATTGTTAGTCTGAGTTATATAAATGTAAACACAATTTAATAACAACAAATAGTGGTTAATCAATCATAGTCTGTAGATAGTAGAAGGTGTTGGGAAGTTTATTTCTAACTGTGCTTCCAACGCACTACTTTGTTTGCAAAATGCGGATTAGGGAGATACGTTGAATTGGTCACACAAACCGACACCATTCTGACACACGAACAGACACCTTTTGCGTTCATTTAACATTTCGGCCCCCTCTACCGCATGACAACGGCTATCTACCGCATGATAGCGACTGTTTAAAAATATTATTTACATAGGGTGATTGAAATTAGAAATGATACGCCTTCGGTTGAAGCGGTCGTACGTGTGAATGCAACATTTGAATTGCAACGGACGAAAAATAAAGGATGTTTCTACTTACAGTTTCCCCTCCAGTTTCAGTCCGTCATACTTACGAGGGAGGAGGACAATCTTTAACATGTCCTCCACAAACCAACATTAAAAGCAAATTAATTATATATTAAAATAAATCTTCGCAATGAGAAGCAATTTATTCTCAATATATATTGAAAAATGAATTAACTGAACACAAATTCTCTCCTAAAATAATGATGGTTCATATCAATTTGTCTCATGAAGAGAAATTTCTTCAACAACACAGTTTTAGATATGACCACGATCACACATTAGGACACTTTTAAGTCACTGCCCTGTTCTCTTGGGCTCCGGTCTTAGACTGGTCCCTTCTCAAGAAAAATGCCCCATCTCCCTCACTTTTTCGGGTAAGGTCTTCACACCCCAAGAAATTTCTTCTTCCCCTTCGATATATAAAATTGAGTAAACCGTTAACCTTCTGAATGGTCAAGAACCCATAATTTTCTATTTCTGTCACATCTCAATTTCGAAAAACCACTATATTATATGACTTTAGACCTATTTTGGCTCTCTCAAGGGTCACTGCCATAAAAGTGGTCTCTCAAGACTGAAACTAAGACGTTCACATCAACGGTTTTTTACTTCTTCCACTGTGGGAAAGTTCGTTGTAGAAGGAATGTTCCCCCGAAATTTCCATGGCATCTTGTTTTGTTGTTTGGTTGTGGTAATTTTCCACGACATTAAAACTCCCTCACCGGAAAAAAGGTGGAGTGAAGCATCTTCCGTAGAGGGCCCTCCAACATCAAACGGTCAGAGGGTTTATGGAGTGAGCAAGTAGTCTGCTCAACTCCCTGAAGTGCAAGAGCAAACGTTGCCTCTTCGTCGAATCGCTAAGATACTGACGATTTGGGCTCGTCTTAACTTTTCCTTTAAAATATAAAAATTGTTTCCAACATACAGACGTGACCTACGGAGGCAGCAAGGGCCATTCACTTGAGTCTGTAATGAAAAAAAGGGAAACAAAAAATAAATCCAAAATCAGCAAAAAGAATTATTTGTTTCCACATATACAGCAGTGACTTGTGGAGGCAGCAGAGGCCAGTCACTTGAGTCTGTAATGAAAAAAAAAAAAAAAAAAAAAATCAAAAAAAAAAAATTATTTGTTTCCACATATACAGCAGTGACTTGTGGAGGCAGCAGGGGCCAGTCACTTGAGTCTGTAATGAAAAAAAGGGAAACAAAAAATAAATCCAAAATAAGCAAAAAAAATTATTTGTTTCCACATATACAGCAGTGACTTGTGGAGGCAGCAGGGGCCAGTCACTTGAGTCTGTAATGGAAAAAAAAGGAAACAAAAAATAAATCCAAAATCAGCAAAAAAAAATTATTTCTAGACTAATAATGAAATATTAGTCGAGACTAAAATTTAGTCAGCATAAGAAATAAAATTTAAATTTAATTCTCAGGTTGATGTAGGGATGATGAAACATTCCAACCGCAAAAGAATCTTTTAACTAGACTAATAATGAAATATTAGTCGAGACTAAAATTTAGTCAGCATAAGAATCAAAATTAAAATTTAATGCTCGGACTGATGTAGGGATGATGAAACATCCGATCGCAAAAAAAAATTCTATTAGACTAATAATGAAATATTAGTCGAGACTAAAAGTTAGTCAGCATAAGAATTAAAATTAAAATTTAATTCTCAGACTGATGTAGGGATGATGAAACATCCGATCGCAAAAAATTTCTAACTAGACTAATAATGAAATATTAGTCGAGACTAAAAGTTAGTCAGCATAAGAATTAAAATTAAAATTTAATTCTCAGACTGATGTAGGGATGATGAAACATCCGATCGCAAAAAAAAATTCTATTAGACTAATAATGAAATATTAGTCGAGACTAAAAGTTAGTCAGCATAAGAATTAAAATTAAAATTTAATTCTCAGACTGTGGTAGGGATGATGAAACATTCCAATCGCAAAAGAATCTTTTAACTAGACTAATAATGAAATATTAGTCGAGACTAAAATTTAGTCAGCATAAGAAATAAAATTAAAATTTAATTCTCAGGTTGATGTAGGGATGATGAAACATCCGATCGCAAAAAAATTCTATTAGACTAATAATGAAATATTAGTCGAGACTAAAAGTTAGTCAGCATAAGAATTAAAATTAAAATTTAATTCTCAGACTGATGTAGGGATGATGAAACATCCGATCGCAAAAAAAATTTTTAACTAGACTAATAATGAAATATTAGTCGAGACTAAAAGTTAGTCAGCATAAGAATCAAAATTAAAATTTAATTCTCAGACTGATGTAGGGATGATGAAACATCCGATCGCAAAAAATTTCTATTAGACTAATAATGAAATATTAGTCGAGACTAAAAGTTAGTCAGCATAAGAATTAAAATTAAAATTTAATTCTCAGACTGATGTAGGGATGATGAAACATCCGATCGCAAAAAAAATTCTATTAGACTAATAATGAACTATTAGTCGAGACTAAAAGTTAGTCAGCATAAGAATTAAAATTAAAATTTAATTCTCAGACTGTGGTAGGGATGATGAAACATTCCAATCGCAAAAGAATCTTTTAACTAGACTAATAATGAAATATTAGTCGAGACTAAAATTTAGTCAGCATAAGAATCAAAAATTAAAATTTAATTCTCAGGTTGATGTAGGGATGATGAAACATTCCAATCGCAAAAGAATCCTTTAACTAGACTAATAATGAAATATTAGTCTAGACTAAAATTTAGTCAGCATAAGAATCAAAATTAAAATTTAATTCTCAGGACTGATGTAGGGATGATGAAACATCCGATCGCAAAAAAAAATTCTATTAGACTAATAATGAAATATTAGTCGAGACTAAAAATTAGTCTGCATAAAAACTAAAATTGAAATTTAATTCTCAGGTTGTGGTAGGGATGATGAAACATCCGATCGCAAAAAAATTCTATTAGACTAATAATGAAATATTAGTCGAGACTAAAAGTTAGTCAGCATAAGAACTAAAATTGAAATTTAATTCTCAGGTTGTGGTAGGGATGATGAAACATCCGATCGCAAAAAAAATTCTATTAGACTAATAATGAAATATTAGTCGAGACTAAAAGTTAGTCAGCATAAGAACTAAAATTGAAATTTAATTCTCAGGTTTAAAATATACTAGGCTCCCTTAAGCTTAAAATATATACTATAGTACAGTTACACCCTATACAGCATTAGAAACAACAAAAATTGACTATACACTGCAAAAAAATTTAAGGGAGATTTAAGGGAGATGGGAACTAGGCTCCCTTAAGCTTTAAATATATACTATAGTACAGTTACACCCTATACAGTATTAAAAACAACAAAAATTGACTATGCGTTGAAAAAAATTTAAGGGAGATTTAAGGGAGATGGAAACTAGGCTCCCTTAAGCTTTAAATATATACTATAGTACTGTAACACCCTGTACAGCCTTAAAAACAACTATACTTGCAAAAAATTTAAGGGATTAAAGATAACATTAAGCATAAAGCAAAAAAAAATAAAATAAAATAAGGGAGATAGGGGGATTTTAAGGGAGGAGAATATTTAGCTCCCTTAAGCTTAAAATATATACTATAGTACTGTAACACCCTGTACATCCTTAAAAACAACTATACTTGCATTAAATAAAGCAAAATTAAAATAAGGGAGATAGGGGGATTTTAAGGGAGGAGAATATTTAGCTCCCTTAAGCTTAAAATATATACTATAGTACTGTAACACCCTGTACATCCTTAAAAACAACTATACTTGCATGAAATAAAGCAAAATTAAAATAAGGGAGATAGGGGGATTTTAAGGGAGGAGAATATTTAGCTCCCTTAAGCTTAAAATATATACTATAGTACTGTAACACCCTGTACAGCCTTAAAAACAACTATACTTGCATTAAATAAAGCAAAATTAAAATAAGGGAGATAGGGGGATTTTAAGGGAGGAGAATATTTAGCTCCCTTAAGCTTAAAATATATACTATAGTACTGTAACACCCTGTACATCCTTAAAAACAACTATACTTGCATGAAATAAAGCAAAATTAAAATAAGGGAGATAGGGGGATTTTAAGGGAGGAGAATATTTAGCTCCCTTAAGCTTAAAATATATATACTATAGTACTGTAACACCCTGTACATCCTTAAAAACAACTATACTTGCATGAAATAAAGCAAAATTAAAATAAGGGAGATAGGGGGATTTTAAGGGAGGAGAATATTTAGCTCCCTTAAGCTTAAAATATATACTATAGTACTGTAACACCCTGTACATCCTTAAAAACAACTATACTTGCATGAAATAAAGCAAAATTAAAATAAGGGAGATAGGGGGATTTTAAGGGAGGAGAATATTTAGCTCCCTTAAGCTTAAAATATATACTATAGTACTGTAACACCCTGTACATCCTTAAAAACAACTATACTTGCATTAAATAAAGCAAAATTAAAATAAGGGAGATAGGGGGATTTTAAGGGAGGAGAATATTTAGCTCCCTTAAGCTTAAAATATATACTATAGTACTGTAACACCCTGTACATCCTTAAAAACAACTATACTTGCATGAAATAAGGCAAAATTAAAATAAGGGAGATAGGGGGATTTTAAGGGAGGAGAATATTTAGCTCCCTTAAGCTTAAAATTTATACTATAGTACTGTAACACCCTGTACAGCCTTAAAAACAACTATACTTGCATTAAATAAAGCAAAATTAAAATAAGGGAGATAGGGGGATTTTAAGGGAGGAGAATATTTAGCTCCCTTAAGCTTAAAATATATACTATAGTACTGTAACACCCTGTACATCCTTAAAAACAACTATACTTGCATGAAATAAAGCAAAATTAAAATAAGGGAGATATGGAGATTTTAAGGGAGAGAGAGAGAGAGAGAGAGAGAGAAGAGAGAGAAGAGAGAGAGAGAGAGAGAGAGAGAGAGAGAGAGAGAGAGAGAGAGAGAGAGAGAGAGAGATTTTACTCTCATTTTCTTTTTTCTCCCTCCTTTTTTTGACACCTTTCAATACGCATCGTGAGATGAAAAAAAAATATACGATGACACACAAACGGACAAATCAGTTCGACTTTGACCATCGTTCGGATCCCAACAATTGTTTACTCACTTGCGACAGATGTACATACGTGTACGCATTTTACAATACCCTGAGATGTGTTGCCCATGTAGATACAATACGCGTTCAGCTGTTCATCTATACGCAAGGGAAATACGCGCTACAAGTTACAAAGTATTTACAATATGGTAGACGTATGTGTACGCTTATGCGCCCAAGTCATGTGAACCTCCCAAATAAAACCTCCTTCTCCCTACAACACATGAAAGGAGGACAAAATGATAAAAAAAAAAAAAAAAAATAAATAAAACAAATAAAAAAATAAAAAATAAAAAAACAGATGCACAACATGCATGTACAAATATCCCAGTGCTGGTTTCTTTAATTTTAAGAAAGAAGAAGAAAATTCTCAAATTTCTTTCCCTTCTCCGCACACGAACAAACACACGTCCGTGTGTGTTTAAGGAGAGGGAGAGAAGAAGGGAAAAAATTTATATGGATACGAGGTATCTTTAAAGAATGTATACGTAAAAACACACGCACACACGAATGTACTACTCCTAAATACAAAGTACTTTTACAAATGTATACGTAAAAGGACATACGCACACACTCACACACAAACTCAAGGTCCGCTTGTTGATGAAAGTGTTTACATACGCATGACAGACGCACATGTATTCTTTCTTACCATACATGAGAAAAAAAAGACTACATGTAATAAAAATTGAACGCGGTTTGTCCTTTTAAATTTTTTAAAGGAAAAAACAACAATTCTCTTTTCTTCGTGGTCGTAAAAGAAAAGAAAATGATGTACACGCTTCATTTCAGTAAGATATTTTATGAGTGTATGTGTAAATAAACATGCACAAGCACTCCCGCACAAACGTACACACGAATGTACAAACTACTAAATACAAGGAAATAAAGTCATTTATTTTCCCTTCCCCCAAAGAAACGTGAAAAAGGGATTCTATTAATTGTACATACAAATTCCCTTACCCCCTATCTTGAAGAGGGGGAGGGGGGTATGCTTGTTTTTATTTAATTTTATATCGAAGGACCCTTTTAAATATAAACGAATGTTAATAAGCTTGAGGAAAAAAAATCCGGTTCTAATGAGACCAATTTAATGACGCGCGAATTTGCGGACTCTATTTAGGGGGTTCGGTTCACCCCCCTTCCTTCGAAAGCTCTGTTTCCTTTTCGCGAGTTATTATCCCACTCTCTCTCTCTCTTCTACTTGAAAGAGAGAGAGTAGCCAAATTTTAAGCTGTATTCAAAGATAAAAACAAGTGTCTTTCTTTCTCCACATGACCGATCTACGAGTGGGTTAGGAGAAGAAAAACCCCCAATGGGGGTTTGAAAATCCTCCGCTGCCCCGAAAGGGGTTCGCGTGCTGAAACCCCTCCCGAACGCCCCCTAGGAGGGGAGTCCTTGCAGATAGGAAGGAAGTCTGAGAATCATACTAGAGAGAATAACAAGTTGTGAAATGTAGAGGAATAAATTGTTAGTCTGAGCTTATATAAATGTAAACACAATTTAATAACAACAAATAGTGGTTAATCAATTACATAGTCTGTAGATAGTAGAAGGTGTTGTGGAGTTTATTTCTAACTGTGCTTCCAACGCACTACTTTGTTTGCAAAATGCGGATTAGGGAGATACGTTGAATTGGTCACACAAACAGACACCATTCTGACACACGAACAGACACCTTTTGCGTTCATTTAACATTTCGGCCCCCTCTACCGCATGACAACGGCTATCTACCGCATGATAGCGACTGTTTAAAAATATTATTTACATAGGGTGAATTGAAATTAGAAATGATACGCCTTCGGTTGAAGCGGTCGTACGTGTGAATGCAACATTTGAATTGCAACGGACGAAAAATAAAGGATGTTTCTACTTACAGTTTCCCCTCCAGTTTCAGTCCGTCATACTTACGAGGGAGGAGGACAATCTTTAACATGTCCCTCCACAAACCAACATTAAAAGCAAATTAATTATATATTAAAATAAATCTTCGCAATGAGAAGCAATTTATTCTCAATATATATTGAAAAATGAATTAACTGAACACAAATTCTCTCCTAAAATAATTATGGTTCATATCAATTTGTCTCATGAAGAG
>SEYY01005715.1:0-7500 GCA_009176605.1 Armadillidium nasatum
TTAATAGTAGTACTAGTAGTAGATGTAGTATATTGTTAGTGTATTATCTTTTTTTTCGTATGTATATATGGTTGGTATCCCTTGAAGCAACTTTAATAAATTTTATTATTAGATTGGACACGCCTAAAACCTACAATAGAAGCAATAAATTTAGAACCAATAATAGTATAAAAACAAATAATAATAATAATAATAATAATAATAATAATAATAATAATAATAATAATAATAAATAATAAAAAAATAAAAATAAAAATAAAAAAAAAAAAAATATAAAAATAAAAATAAAAATAATAATAATAATAATAATAATAATAATAATAATAATAATAATAATAATAATAATAATAATAATAATAATAATATAATAATAATAAATAATAATAATAATAATAATAATAATAATAATAATAATAATAATAATAATAATAATAATAATAATAATAATAATACTAATACTAATACTAATACTAATACTAATACTAATACTAATACTAATACTAATTACTAATACTAATACTAATACTAATACTAATAATAATTAATAATAATAATACTAATACTAATACTAATACTAATACTAATACTAATACTAATACTAATACTAAAACTAATACTAATTATAATTACTATAACATACTAATCTAATACTAATACTCAATACTATACTATACTAACTAATACTATACTAAATTAATACTAATAGAGAAGGGGGCTAGTCGTCATGTAAGGGGTTTCGTTTATAACTTCAAAGGTATTTGGTGAAATGAAATAATACTTATATGTATAAAAAGTATATTCATTTAAATGATATATATATATATAAATAAAAAAAAAAAAAAAAAAAAAAAAATTAATTTTTTTTTTTTAAATACTGAAATTATCTTCATATTTTTGTCACTTGCATTGGGTTATATGCCCATATGCTTAAATATGTAATATGTTAATATGCCTACCGAAACTGCCTGTAAAAGATTAATTATGATAATAAGAAAAAAGTTTAATATTTATAATTTAATCCTAGATAACTCAGAAATGGTATATCACTAAAAATTTTTGAAATATTGACAAAAATATTTTTTTTTAAAATAGCGCCATCAAAATTCTTGGGAATATTGATTTGGGAGGATGTTATTGTAATAATAAAAATTATAATAACTAATAATAATAAAAATAATGATAACAATAATAATAATAATAATAATAATAATAAAAATAATAAAAATAATAATAAAAATAAAAATAATAATGAAAAGTAAAAGTAAAAGGAAAGAATCAACAACAGCAATAACTACGAAAATTATAAGGTACGTTATAGCAATTAGAATAATAATGAAAATTATTGACTAAAAAAGAAAATAATGGTAATTAACTTCCAAACGCTATAAAATTATGTAATGTTTTTTAACTGTTTAAGTTTCTATTTTTTAAAAGAAAAAACGTTTTGTGCTATGTAAAGTCTTTTTTTTTTTTTTTTTTTTTTTTTTTTTTTTTTTTTTTTTTTTTTTTTTTTTTTTTTTTTTTTCATAAAAAAATATCAATTTTTTCCTCGTCTTTTGCAGCAACCCAACACGAACGATTAAAACGGCGTTAGGGACTTCATGCTCAAAAATCTTGACCTTAGATGAAAGAGGTAGATATTTTTCACGTGGGGACTTTAAGTACTCCCTATTGTGTGTGTGTTATATATATATATATAATTATATATATATATATATATAATATATATATATATAATATATATATATTATATATATATATTATATTAATATATATATATATATATATAAAATATGGGAGGACGTAGCGACGTTCGAAGCGATGCAAATACCCTCCACTAGGCTTTATCCACGTAGTGATAGGATGGGCAAGACAATTCCGTTTCATTCCGATGCCCTTTGGTTCGTTCCTTTTCACGTTTAACCTCAGAGGCCTCTAGTATACCCTCGTCTCATACTATTCTACTATTACCTCCCCACCCTATATCTTCACATGTTCCCACAAATTTACAAGCGCCTACTCATACATTACCAATTAAAATCAAAAAACGGCCTATAAAGCTGCTTCGAAGATGTTTAGAGAGGTGGTACCCAAAGAATGCTCTTCACCCACCCTTCACATCACTATCACTTGGGAGTTCGAGGCCTCCAATGATGAGGATGGTACTGCCAAGAATTTGCATCCGGCTTGCTCAGGTGCAAGATCTTTTTCATTAATTTCTGCCAATTTAGAGGTATTTTTTTCTAATTTCCCCTTGTCGAACACCACCTCTCTTTTTCTAAACTTCATCTCTTGTTCTTAACTGAAACTCAAGTGCTTGGGTGCGGGGACATTAAGCCTTGTTCTGTTATCCTCAATCTTGAGTCAAAGGCTGATGTTCGTATAAGTGCACAACAATGTTTTTTGTTCTCGTGTCTCTGATTTGGAGTCTTCTGAATTCTCTTCTTTATGATTTAAACTCTCTTACAATTCTGCTACTAAATATACTTGTTCTGTCGATTTATCTCTTAATTCTACTGACTATAAAAAAATCTTCGAATATTTAAACTCAAAATAGACCATATTCTTTTTTCTTTTCCTTTCTCCGAGATCCTTTTAGGTGATTTCATTCCCCACAGCCAGTGGCTTTCCTCTAATTATCATGATCCAGCTTATAAACTCACCTACGTACGACTTTTCTATCAAGAACAACCTTGAGCAGTTGGTGCAACTTCCTACCCGTATCCCTGACAGTCTTGGTGATGAACCCAACATCACTCTGATCTTTTCTTAAATTCTTATCCTTCTCCTTATATTGTTAAACTCTTTCCTCCTCTGGGTTCATCCGATCACCTTCTTATCTCCGTTTCTTGCTCTGTCTCTTCAAGTCTTTCACAAGAAAGGTCCCGGCCTTCGGTAGGAAACGTTTCTGGCACTTCGGTGCTGCAAACCGGTCTGACTTGCTGTTGTACTTCTATGATTTCTCATGGAATGATTACGGTTTCCGTGGGATGGGTCCCTCGGAATGTTCACTGCGCATAACAAAGGCGATTTATTCCGTCATGGAGGCTTACATTCCATATTCTTTCCTTTCTACAAAACCTAGCAAACCTGGGTTCAACTCTACTTATTCTCGTGTTATCCGCCGCATGGATGCTGCCTTCAGAGATTTCCGTCATCTTCAAACTCCATAAATTCATTCAACTTATATTTCATCCCGGAATCGTGTAAAATCTATTATTCGTAACACCAAAAACTCAATTCTCCTTTGTAAATGTAATAATCTTTCTGATTTCTCTTTCTCAGTGTTCGTTTTAATGTGACACCACATTTCGAAGAGTAATAAGAAACTAGAGAGAGTTATTAGGAGCGAAATTGTTGATAAAACGAAAATCACTATTGATTCCATCTTTTCAAAGAGAGCTGTATGTGAATCCATCACATATGTGGGAAACTTACTCCACATATAGAGACAAACAAGCAACTGGAATGGCCTGAAGAAATTTCAGACACCTCAGAGCACCAAACTCTTAGGAACTTCCTTAGGAACTGAAATATGTGGTCCTTCCAAGAAAGATCACAAGGAAGAAAAACACTGAAAAAAATAAAGAACAGATGAAGGTTTAAGTTGTGTATTTTGGAAGATGTCTTAGTTGTGTGGAATATTATGTAGAATAGAAAGATGGAGGAACTTAGATTTTGAGGCATTAAAAAGAACCATGTTTTCTTTGCTTCAATCCTAAATTTAAGAAAGATCAGAGGTCAGCTGCTTCAGGGTTACCCACCTAGCGATAAATAATAGTGTGTGATGACCATCAAAATGAAAGGAGTAATGGAGGGAAGAGAGATCCGTATAAGAATGGATTAGTGATGAAGTAATCTAAAGAAAGCCGATAATGAAAAACAGAAAAGAACTGGGGATAGGAAAAATCGCTGAGGAACACCACTATTAACAAATTAAAGGATGAACGGTGGCCATCTTCAACAGCTGTTATATAAAACAACCGGAAAGACAATCAGACAGACCGTCAAAGAGAGACGAATATATGTCGAAAGAGGGAAGTTTAGAATATCAAACTCTATCGACGATTTATAGTCAGAGAAAAAAGAATACCAAAATGCCAAATAAAAGAGGATAAAGAGTCAGAGAGGAAAGAAAGAAGACCAGCAGTAGAGCGTTCCTTACGAAATATGAAATTCACTCATTATACCTGTGGTAATATATTCACTTAATATTTATTTATTTATTTATTTATTTTTTTGTATTCATCATATAAAAAATTAAAGTTAAAATAAGGTACTCGAATACTTTTGAGGAAGCAATTAAAGGAGGGACCCTGGCAGTGTGTTATATATATATATATATATATATATATATATATATATATATATATATATATATATATATATATATATATATATATATATATATATATATATATATATACTCTAAAGATTTCTTTTTATGCTCTCACAAAGGTCTTCGTTTGGGGCCCCCCTGCATTGCGGAGTCAGCTGGGGTCGTCCAGGAGAAACAACATTCAGAAGTAAAACTTGAAATTCAGCAACTCGTTCACTTTGTCATTTAAATAAATAGTAATTATTTTGAATGTTTTTCAAATGCATTAGAAGTACAATACAATTCTGTACTTTAATTAATATTACTTCAGATATATATATATATATATATATATATATATATATATATATATATATATATATATATATATATATATATATATATATTATATATATATATATATATAATATATATATATATATTATATATATAATATATATATATATTATATATATATATATATATATATATATATATATATATATATATATATATATATTATATATATATATATATATATATATATATATATATATATATATATATATATATATAATATATATATATATATATATATATATATATATATATATATATATATATATATATATATATATAATATATATATATATATATATATATATATATATATATATATATTATAATATATATATATATATATATATATATATTATATATATATATATATTATATATATATAGATTCCTCAAAATGGGCAATCTATCAATGTTTTCTAACATTACTACATATAATATTCAATAGACAATCGTGTACTTATAATAACTACAATATTATGATCCTGAGCGGCTCTTTGAAAGAGTCAAATTAAGAAGGGAGGGCACACGGATATAGCAGTTAACTTAGAGATTAAAAAAAAGAAAAGAAAATAAACACAAACAAACACACACCTATATATATATATATATATATATATATATATATATATATATATATATATATATATATATATATATATATATATATATATATATATATATATATATATATATATATATATATATATATTATATATTATATTATATTTATATATTATATTTATATTATATTATATTTAATATTATTTATTTATTTATTTATATATATTATATATATTTTATATTTATTATTATATATTATATTAATATAATATAATATTAATATTAATATTATATATATATTATATAATATAATATTATATATATTATAATATTAATATAATATATAATATATATATAATATTATAATATTATAATTATAATAATATTAATATATATATTTATATATATTATATTATTAATATTAAATATTATTATAATATTATATTTATTAATATTATATATTATATATATTATATATTATATATTATAATATATAATATATTAATATATTATTATATATTATATTATTATATATTATTATTATATTATATTAATATTATAATAAATATATATATAATATATAATATTATAATATAATATATAATAATATATATATATATATATAATATAATAATAATATATAATAATAAATAATAATAATAATAATATATATTATAATATATCATCTAGTAATGAATCATATAGCAAAGGACAGAGGCCTACATATTTCCACCAGAGCTAGGAAAAATGTTGGAAATCTGGTCGCTATTGGCCGACGGTACCCGATACAAGGCGTTTAAAAGTGTGCAACTCAAATGAAGTTGAGAAAACAGATAAAGGAAGTGTGTTCCAGCCTTTATCAGTAGAGTTCTCTTAAGATTGAGCATAGCGTTAAGTCTAGGGTCAGAGATTTGGACAAGTAAAGGATGAGACTGTGAAGAAAGTCGTGTCTCACGAACCCTTCTCAATTTAGGAGAAATGCGACGGGAGAGTTCAGAAGAGCAGTGTCCATTGTAATAGAGATACTATAGAGTGATAGACGCAACAATTCGACTAGTAGAAAGAGCTAGTAAGAGCAAAAGAGTTTATAAGACGAAAAGCCCTAGACTCCACCATTTTTCAAGAAGAATTGTATGTGACCAACTGTATGTGAGGCGTACTCCATATTGGGGCAAATAACACCTCTATAGAGAGCAAGCAACTGGGGTGGCGTAAAAAAATCACGAAGTCGCCTCAGGTCACCCAACCTCATAGAAGCTTGTTTTATATATATATATATATATATATATATATATATATATATATATATATATATATATATATATATATATATATATATATATATATATATATATATATATATATATATATATATATATTTATTTATATTTCTATATCACCTATGGTGTGCAAAGGCCAGAGGCTTACCAGTTTCCACCAGAGTTGGGGAAATACCGGAACCTGGTCGTTAAAGGACAACATGTCCGGATACACAGCGCTTGAAAGTGTGCAAGTCAAAGGAAGTTATGTTTGAGAGTTTAACTGAGAAAGGATGAGAATGTGTAGAGCGACGTGTCGCACGAACCATTTTGAAAGGAGGAGGTATGTGATGGGAGAGTTCAGAAAAGCAGTGTTCGTTGCAATAGCGATAATATAGAGAGAGTGACGCAATAATTCGAAAAGCAAAAATATACTGTAGAGAATTAGTGAGAGCGAGAGAGTTGATAAGAAGATAAGCCCTAGACTCTATCTCTTTTCAGGAGAGTTTTTTTAATGGAACTACCCCAAAAATGTTAGGCATACTCCATATAGGGGTGAACAACACCCTTATAAAGAGAAAGCAACTGGGGTGGAGTGAGGAAATTCCGAAGGCACCTCAGAACACCTAACCTCTTAGAAGCTTGTTTGGAAAGAAAAGTAATGTGATCCTTCCAAGAAAGATCACGAGAAAAAGAAACAGTAGGGTTTCTGCATATCTGTAATGACAGATGAAGGTTTGAGTTGTGTGTTTTCGAAGAAGAAATCATAGTTGTGTGGAAGGTTGTGTCGAGAAGAGAGATAGAGTAAACGAGTTCTTAGGTACTGAAAATGACCATGTTTTCTCTTCCAAAATTTGAAATAAGAGAAAGATCAGAGGTTAGTGGCTTCAAGGCCACCATTCTAGCGTCAATTAATTGAAAGGGATAATGAAGGGTGGAGTCATCAGCATAGGAATGGATAGATGATGAAGTAATGGAGTGAGTCATTGCTGAAAAGTAGAAA
>SEYY01005717.1:22500-27500 GCA_009176605.1 Armadillidium nasatum
CGTTTTTACACAACGTGTTATTAACACATAAAATGATAAATACAATTTAAAGTTTAATTTCAATTTTGAGTTGATACCGTTATAATAACACATAACTATTAGGTTAAAATGAAATAATTCAAGTATGGTTTGAGCTTTAATAAAAATAGATGTAAAATTTACAAGACATGTGTTATGTTGAGCGTTAATAACACATGGTGATTTCGACATGCTGTAATAAAGGCCTAAACAAACACACACACACACGCATTTATTATATATATATATATATATATATATATATATATATATATATATATATATATATATATATATATATATATATATATATATATATATATATATAATATATATATATATTATATATATATATATTTATATATATATATATATATATATATATATATATATATATATATATATATATATATATATATATATATATATATATATATATATATATATATATATATATATATATATATATATATATATATATATATATATATATATATATATATATATATATATATATATATATATATATATATATATATATATATATATATATATATATATATATATATATATATATATATATATATATATATATATATATAATATATATATATATATGGTAATAATATATATATATATATATATATATATATATATATATATATATATATATATATATATATATATATATATATATATATATAGTATATATATATATAATTTATATAATATATATATATATAATGGAATAAGTATCCTAAAAATTAACAATAGAAAAGAACTTGTTTACCGTAAACTTACAAACTTATCCTAACTTTATACAAAAGTCTTTATTAAAGTTAGACATCTAATTCCAAGTGATAAAAGAATAAAAGAATAAAAGTTTAGGTCTGTCGTTGATATCACCTTTAAAAGGAAGACAAAGGGAAGAAGAATAGATATATGATGCTCGTATGTGGTTTTATAAAATTACGTTTTGGAATAAAATTTATTGTATTTAAAATGCTCTTTACGGTTGATGTTCACACACACGCACACACACACAAACAAACACACACACACACACACACACACATATTATATATATGTATATATATATATATATATATATATATATATATATATATATATATATATATATATATATATATATTATATATATATATATATATATATATATATATATATATATATATATATATATATATATATATATATATATATATATATATATATATATATATATATATATATATATATATATATATATATATATATATATATATATATATATAACTTTTCAACAAACGTGAGGTGTTGACTACCACAAGCCACAACTGTTACCACCATTCATCCCTCACCATTCTTTTCCATTCATTCCTGTCCTTCGTCAACCGCATACCTTCCTCCCATCCCAGCCCCCTATCCCTCAATAACTCCTTGACCCCACTTACCCAACCTCCCCTTGGTCTCTCAGTACCTCTTACACCTTCAACTTCCGATATAAACACCTTTTTGGCCAATCTCCCATCATTCATCCTACAAACATTCCCAAACCATCTCAGCATGCTCTGTTCAGCTCTCTCAACCATACCCCTTCCCCAAGCACATTGCTCCTTTATTCTCACATTCCTGACTCTATCCCTTCTACTTACACCACATACCGCTCTCAGACCTTTCATTTCGAAAACCTCTACCTTTTTTTTTTCTCGCATTCAACCGTCACACCTCGCTCCCATACATAACAACCGGAACACAGCATCCCCCAAACATTTTCTTCTTCACTTCTCTTGTCAACGTTCCTCTCTTCCAAATATCCCTCAAGCCTCCCAATACCTTCTCCCCTTCTCCTATTCTATACCCTACTTCATCTCCCTTACAAACACTCCCACCTTTAAATTCACACCCAGATATTTAAAAGAATTAACCCATTCCAATCTCTCCCTCCCCACCTTAATTAGCAATTCATCTTCCCCATTTACAACCTTATCTACACTTTCCCCATTTTTCATCCATAACACTTTGCTCTTTCCTGCGTTCACTCGTAAGACTAACTCATCACAACATTTTACAAACTCATCCACCAAAACTTTTAAACTCCCTTGTGACTCGGACAAAAGTTCCATGTCAACTCAGACAAAAGAGAAACGATGATTAAATTGTCGGCTTTGGAACATGTTATAGATGTGTAGAAGTAAGTGTCGATTAAAAATATGAAAGAATTGAGTTTTTGAGGTACTGAAAACAACCATGTAAACTTAGTGAAATTGCCATGAAGGGAACCCGGTTGTTTAAAGCTATTATTGAATCAAAGATATTTTGTTGGGGGGGGGGGGGAGAGGAGCTTTAAGAATAGTTCAGCGGTTAAGCTTAGGGCACCTTGATTCTCAGTTGCAATTTAAGTTATTCGACCCAAAATACATATTATAATATATATATATATATATATATATATATATATATATATATATATATATATATATATATATATATATATATATATATATATATATTATATATATTATATATATATATATATATAGTTATACTTTATGTAATAGTTACAGGTTATGATAGGTTACTTTTAGAGTAACAAAAATAAATGTTAATCATGAAAAAAACAGTAATAAAGAACGTTACTTATGATGTTTACATTGAGAATACTGGTAATAATAATATCAATGATGATATACTTTAAAGATAATAATGGTAATAAAAATAATAGTATCGATAAGAATAATATACTAATGGGGTGATATTAATAATAATAATAATACTAATAACAATGATTACAATAACAATAATAATAATAGTAATAATAATGATAACAACTAATAATAATAATTGTAATCTATAACTTTTAATTGGATTTTCAATAATAGAACAATGGCAGCAACCATGATGGATAATAAGAAAAATAATAATAACAATAACAATAGCAAATAATAATTATAATAATAAAAAAAAAAAATAAAAAAAAATAATAATAAACAATAACAATAGCAATAATAATTATAATAAAAAAAAAAATAATAATATAATAATAATAATAATAATAATAATAATAATAATAATAACAATGATAATAGTAACTACAATAATAATAATAATAATAATAATAATAATAATAATAATAATAATAATAATAATAATAATGGTAATAATGATCGTGTTTATAATTGCGATGCTGGAAATGATATTAGTGGTTGCTGAAGAGTATCTGATTTTAATAATATTAATAATAATAATACTAGTAAAGATAATAATCCAACTAATAAATTTACTATTGATAAACATAAAAACAAAAGTACTAATACCAATAATAGTAATAATAATAGTAACTAATAATAATAAAAATAATAATAAAATTATTAGAGAAAAATAAAAAAATAAATTATAATAGTAATTTTTCTAATAAGAATATTAATAATAATAATAATAAATAATAATAATAATAATAGTAATAATAATAATAATAATAACAAAATAATATTAATAGTAACAATAATACTACTACTACTAATAATAATAATAAAAATAATGATAATAATAATAATAATAATAATAATAATAATAATAATAATAACAATAATAATAGTAATGACAATAATAATAGAAGAAATAATAATAGTACTAGCAATAATAATAATAATAATAATAATAATAATAATAATAATAATAATAATAATAATAATAATAATAATAATAATAATAATAATAAATAATAATAATAATAATAATAATAATAATAGTAATAATAATAATAATAATAATAATAATAATAATAATAATAATAATAATAATAATAATAATAATAATAATAATAATAATAATAATAATAATAATAATAATAATAATAATAATAATAATAATAATAATAATAATAATAATAATAATAAAGTACTCATTACCATATACCTGCTTGAAAGAAAATAAATATACAAAAAGTAAAATTATTTATATTGAATTATTTTATATTTATTTATTTTAATTTTTTATTATTATTCATTTACTCAGTTATATTTATTTTATTTTTGAGATTTGATAATTTTTATTTTAAATACACAGTTCTCCCTTTTTGGCAATTTATATTTTATACAATTTAAAAAGCCTAATAAACAATTTCCTTAATTTAAAAATATAGAAATTCGTTTCATAAAAAAAAAAGGAAAAAAAATGTGCATATATTTTTAATAAAATAAAAAAAAAAAATTATTAATTTAAAAGTTGTAGGAAATTGGTTTCGAAAATTCATTTTACATTTAAAATTGAAAGTTTTAAACTTTATTCCATTAAAAAAAATATATATATTAATTTCACAATTATTATTTTATTCCATATTTAATTACAGTTTTATAAACTCTTTCAGTACTTTATTTAACAAATATTTGTATGTATGTATGTATGTATGAATGTGTGTATGCATGTAATGTATGTAAGTTTGTGTATGTATATATGTTTTTAGGTAAATATATAACTTTGAGATTCATGCATGTGTGTGAATGCAATTTGATTACTTCTACTTACTTGTATGTATGTGTGTGTGTGTGTGTGTGTGTGTGTGTGTGTGCGTATTTTTTTTATCTTCTCAGGTGGGCCAAGGCCGAAGGCCTCCCAATTTCCACTGGCGACATGAAAAGAGCAAATCTTGGTCGTTAAAGGTAGATATGCACAGATACAAGGCGTTTGAAAGTGTACAAGTCAAAGGAAGTTTGGAAAACAGATAAAGGAAGTGTGTTCTAGACTTTACCAATAAATTACATGTAAGAATGAGCATAGTGTAAGTCTGAGGTCAGAGAGTTGAACAGAGAAAGGATGTGAATGTTTAGAGAGGTGTGCTATACGACTCTTCTCAATGGAGGAGGAATGATAAAAGAGAGTTCAGAAGAGCAATGTCCGTTATAATAGCGATAGTGTAGAGAGTGACGCAACAATTCGACGGTCAGAAAGAGACTGGAGCGGAAGAGTTGATAAGATAAAAA
>SEYY01005718.1:0-12500 GCA_009176605.1 Armadillidium nasatum
TCGCTAATTGCCGACGTTACCCGATACACGGGCGTTTTAAAAGTGTGTAAGTCAAAGGAAGTTGGGAAAACAGATAAAGGGAGTGTGTTCCAGACTTTACCAGTAGAGTACATGTAAGATTGAGCATAGCGGTTAAGTCTGGGGTCGGAGAGTTGACAGAGAAAGGATGAGACTGTTAGAAAGACGTGTCGAACGAGCCCTTCTTAGTGGAGGGGTATGCGACGTGAGAGTTCAGAAAGAGCAATGTCCGTTGAATAGCGATAGTATAGAGAGAGTGACGCAACAATTCGACGGGAAGAAAGAGATTGGAGAGAGTTAGTAAGAGCAGGAGAGTTGATAAGACGAAAAGCCCTAGACTCCACCTTTTCAAGATGAGCTGTATGTGTGGACCCACCCCAGATATGCGAGGCGTACTCCATACAGGGGCGAACAACACCCCTATACAGAGCAAGCAACTGGGGTGGCGTAAAAAAACTACGAAGGCGCCACAGAACACCCAACCTCTTAGAAGCTTGTTTAGAGAGAGAGATAATGTGATCTTTCCAGAAAGATCACGAGAAAAAGAAACACCAGAATATTGAGAACAGATGAAGGTTGAGTTGAGTGTTTTCGAAGAAGATGTCATAGTTGTGTGGAAGATTGTGTCGAGTAGAAAGATGGAGGAATTGAGTTTTTGAGGCATTGAAAACGACCATGTTTTCTCTGCCCCAATTTGAAATGAGGGATAGATCAGAGGTCAGTTGCTCCAAGGCAATCCTTCTTGCGTCTAATAACTGCTGTTGGGAGGGACGTTATTCAAATTGAAAGGAATAATGAAGGGTGGAATCATCGGCATAGGAGTGTATAGGAGACGAAGTAATAGAGAGAAGATCATTGATGAAAATTAGAAAAAGAGTTGGAGAAAGGACAGATCCTTGAGGAACACCACTATTTATAGATTTATAGGAAGAACGGTGGCCGTCTACAACAGCTGCTATAGAACGACCAGAAAGGAAATTAGATAGGAGGTCACAGAGAGAAGGATAGATTCCGAAAGAGGGAAGTTTGGAAATCAAAGCTTTGTGCCAGACTCTATCGAAAGCTTTCGATATGTCTATCGCCACAGCGAAAGATTCACCGAAACCCCGAAGAGCGGAGGACCAAGAGTCAGAAAGTAGGGAAAGAAGATCACCAGTAGAACGTCCTTTACGAAAGCCATACTGGCGATCAGAGATAAGATTGGAAGAATTGAGATGTTTCCAAATCTTCCTGTTAAGGATAGATTCGAAAACTTTAGAAAGAACGGAGGTTAAAGAAATTGGACGATAGTTAGAGGGTTGAGAAGGGTCCCCCTTCTTCGGTACAGGTTGAATGAGCGCACGTTTCCAACAAGAAGGGAAGATCGAAGTAGAAAGGCAAAGACGAAATAGTTTACCAAGGCAGGGTGCAAGCTCAGAAGCACAAGTTTTGAGAACCGCAGGAGGAATACCATCAGGACCATACGCCTTCTTAGTGTTAAGCTCAGAGAGAGCAGAAATGACATCTTTAGAAGAAATTACAATTTTAGGCATAAATGAGTTGGAGGGGGTTGTAGGAGGAGGAATAGCTCCGGAATCGTCAAGGTAGAGTTAGAGGCAAAAGTTTGAGCGAAGAGTTCAGCTTTAGTTGAAGGTAAAATGGCAGTTGTGCCATCAGAAGAGACTAGAGGAGGGAAAGAGGAAGAAGCAAAGTTAGAGTTGACATTTTTTGCGAAATGCCAGAAAGGGCGAGATGAAGAAGAACCAGAAAGATTATTGCATTTGCGGCGGAGAAAAGAGTTTTTGGTATCTCGAAGAATAGATTTTGCACGATTCCGGGATGAAATATAAGTAGCATGAGTTTCAGGAGTTTGAAGACGACGGTAATCTCTGAAGGCAGCATCCCTGCGGCGGATAGCGCGAGAACAAGCAGAGTTAAACCAAGGTTTGTTAGGTTTAGTAGAAGGGAAAGAATATGGAATGTACGCTTCCATGCCAGAGAGAATCACCTCGGTTATACGCTCGGCACACTCCGAGGGACCCCTCCCACGAAAGCAATAATCATTCCATGGGAAATCAGAGAAGTACAACCGCAAGTCTGACCAGTTAGCAGCACCGAAGTGCCACAGACGTCTTCCTCGCCGAAGGCGGGGGCCGTTCTTGCGGAAGACTTGAAGAGACAGAACAAGATACGGAGATAAGAAGGTGATCGGATGAACCCAGAGGAGGAAAGAGTTTAACAGTATAAGGAGAAGGATTAGAGGTTAAGAAAAGATCAAGTATGTTGGGTTCATCACCAAGACGGTCAGGGATACGGGTAGGGAGCTGCACCAACTGCTCAAGGTTGTTCTGGATAGAAAAGTTGAAGGCGAGTTCACCGGCTGGAGATTGAGAACTAGAGGAAAGCCATTGGCGGTGTGAACATTGAAATCACCTAAAATGATGATTTCAGAGAAAGGAGAAGAGGATAGAATGTGCTCTATTTTGGAGTTTAAATAGTCGAAGAATTTTTTATAGTCAGTAGAATTAGGAGATAAATAAACAGAACAAATAAATTTAGTAGTAGAATTGCAAGAGAGCTTAAGCCATAAGGTAGAAAATTCATGAGACTCCAAATCAGAGACACGAGAGCAAATAACATCGTTGCGCACATATGCGCAACAACCGCCTTTGGCTGAAAATTGAGGATAGAGACAGTAAGAGGTAACAGAATAAGGTTTGCTGTCAGCACACTCAAGCACCTGAGTTTCGGTTAGAAATAAGAGATGAGGTTTAGAAGAAGAGAGATGGTGTTCAACAAAGGGGAAATTAGAAAAAAGACCGCGAATGTTGCAGAAATTAATGAAAAAAGAAGACCGTGCATCGGGGCAAGCCGGACGCCGGGTCATGGCGGCACCATCCCCATCATCGGAGGCCGCCAACTCCCAAGTGATGATGGGGTGAGGGGTGGAGGTTGAGGGGCATTCTTTGAAAGCCGCCCCTCTAAGCATCTCCGAGGCAGCTGTTGGTTTCGCCATTTTATTTTGCTTTGTTTTAGGTAATGTAAGAGTAAGTGCATGTAAAATGTGTCGACTTGTGAAGAATTGGGGTAGAGAAGGAGTTGGAGCATAGACACTCCAGTGTGAGGCGGGGGTACGCTAGAGAACCCCCTGAGAAGGTGAAACGCGAAAAGGAACGAACCAAAGGGCAACGGAGTGAAACGGAATAGTCTAGCCCATCCTATCACTCCGTGGGTTATGCCCAATGGGGGGGTACTTGCATCGCTTCGGACGGCGCTACGTCCTCCCCTTGCGACCACCGATGGATATCGTTGTATACCATTCAATAATGAAACAGCACTTTCTTTTAAGTTAATTTCTGCTCCATTATCTATTAATTAAGGAATGGCAACAAGCTCCTGGATAGTCTACTACTTCTACTGCGACCATTAAAGGTTGGGTCTCGCATTTGCTAAATTGTAGAAGTAGGGTTTCACCCTAATTGTTATTCTCCTTTAAACTATTGGAAGTTAACTCCGTTACTAATGGGGGACTCCTACAAGGAGTAGTTAACCCTTCAACCGTGACTGGCCCCTCAGTCACGGGGTCAATTAGTTTAAAGGGTGCTCTTGATTTCGCGTAGGCAAACCACCAGTGGCATTGTTATTCTCCGCCGTTGATTTTGAAGAGAATTGGTTCTTCTGTTCCCTCCTTGATTTGGTGGAGAATTGCTTTCTTGTCGTGGGCGTCGGTTTTTCCATTCCGGACAATATTTGCCCACATGACCGTATTGATTACATACGGGACAATTTTCCGGAAACCGTCGCTGTTGTTGTTGTTGTAGTTGTTGTCTTCTGGGATTTTGCGAACACTTGTAGGACAAGTGCCCACTCTTTTTGCAAATGGAATACTTGTTATTTCATATGTAACAAGTGTCCTTTGAGTGCGTGTCTTTATCACAGAAACTACACCCCTGGCTGTTTTGTCTTTGCGAAGGTTGTCGCTTTTGATTATTCTGTCTACGGTCATCCGACCGTCCCGACGAACTAGAACTATCGCTATGTTTACGTGGTTTGTCCCTAACGAACTTGGGACTGCGGTTTCCCGTAGTCTTCTTTTGACGCCTTTTCTTATCTGATGACTTTCTCTCGACCGTTTTTTGTGGAGTCGGTTGGGCATTGGAAGAATTATTCTTCCATCGCTTCACCACATCCGTCCATGACTTCTGTTGGGGTCTCGACTCAGCCACAACTCTAGAGATATCTATTACTTCAGGAACGGGTGCCTGGGCATGTCCTTTTAAGTCCTGAAGATGTCTATCTGCTAGGTTTACCATCTGATCAAAGGAAACTTTGATTCCTGAACACCACTCGTGATTTCTCAAATAACTTACGATTTCTTTATTGATCGCAGGTGGTAGAGCTGCAAGAAACACCTGATGTAGTGTCTCATGCTCTTTACAGGCTTCTGTCGAAATGGTGGGATAAGCTTTCTTTGCGAGATCCAACAAACGGATAGCAAAGATCCTAACAGTTTCATTTTTACGCATTTTGGCAGTCATGAAGTATATATATATATATTATATATATATATATATATATATATATATATATATATATATATATATATATATATATATATATATATATATATATATATATATATTTGCAAGTTATTTTTTAATTTATGGATTAATGATTATGCATCAAAAGTGCTTAAATTTTCTTTTTTTTATAATTTATATAGAGGAATATTGTTTTCTTATAATGTTGTATAAAAATTTAAATGATTGAAAATTAAAAGGAATTGTCTTTTCTGTTTTCTCTTTTGTCTATAACCTCAAATTGCATTAGATTAAAGCTCAATAAAATTTTGTTGAAGATTTGATTGAATATATATTAGGAATTCTAAACTCTAACAGTTCTATATTGGATAAATTATATTAATGAAGATCAGATTCTTGTATTACCCTATATGAAATCTTGAACCAAATATTAAGGAAGTTATATTTCTAATATATAAACTACTTTAAAGTTTTTTAACACAGTAAGAAGGAACTAATATATCTGTTATATCATTATATATCAAAAAAATATGACAAAAAAAAACAAATAAAAAAAAAACAGTTTTATTATTATTTAAAAAAATCAAAAAAATCAAAAAAATCACCAACCCTGGTTTATTGTAGTTTTCTCTTTTTTGGCAACAGAGGATCAAACACACGAACAAAATCAAAGATCAAGCCCACCGATAAAAATCAAGGATCAAGCCCACAGAAAAAAATCAAAGATCCAGCTCATGGAAAAAAAGTCCTGGTAAAAATAAAACTATATACTCACCAATATATATTTGTGTATACACATATATATGTAAGTACATTGTAAAGGGGAGATACAACCTCTTTTACAACCCTTTAACCCTCTCAATATGAAGACCAAGGGCTCGGTAGTCAACAGCACTTCCCCCACTCTTACTTTAGTTACACAACAAGATAAGCTAGACACTCAGGTCTGGTTTTAGGATCCTTGTGTTACAAGCTTCTCCACCCTTAATGTGGCCTGGGTGAATCAAAGAAGAATTGCCAATGAAACCTCCAATACCTATGACTTATGACTCTTGTGACTCTACAGATGACTTTACAAAAATTTGAACAATTAAAAAGAGAAAAAAAAACCAAACTACAGGAAAACGCAGGGTACTACCTACTAAATGAAAACACACCCCTCTAATACATAAATTTACTGAAATACAAATACACTCAAAAACCAGGTAGTAATGAAAAAGAATGTGTGAACCAGAATTGTTATGATCACAGCCAACTATTAGATACAAAAATATAAATATTTTTTGTATGCTCAAAGAATTTACAATGAACTATTTTTAATTGCATACACAGATATAAATATCTGTGTAGTGCTTTATTTTACAAAGGCTTATCTCATATACAAATATAAATATTTGTATATGATTTATTCAATAATTGCAACTTCATACACAAATATGATTATTTATGTATGGTGCAACTAATGAATCCCTATTAACAAAATCTAATGGCATACAAGATATAAATATCTGTGTAGTGCTTTATTTTACAAAGCTTATCTCATACACAAATATAAATATTTGTATATGATTATATATGATTTATTCAATAATTGCAACTTCATACACAATTTGATTCTTTATGTATGGTGCAACTAATGAATCCTATTTATAACAAAAGCTAATGGCATACAATTTTTATCATACACAAATATAAATATTTGTGTATGATTTATTCAGCAAATTTCTACAATATATGAAAATATGAATTAATGAGAATGATATCACATACACAAATATGAATATTTGTGTAGGTGCTTAATTATGTGACATACAAGTTATTTATGAATGAGTGGTATATGTACTTAACTAGTGATTTGCCAGAGGAGCTCGTTTGGTTCTCTTGTCTGCTCAATTGCGATTGAGTTAAAATAATTTTGGGCTATGGAATCTCACACTACTCATCCGGCCTTAACACCAGTCAAATCCAATCCAATAGGAGTTCCCAATTTGTAACTGACTCCGAAATTCGTACCTAAAAGGGTATGGTTATTAAGTTAAATGAATCTAAACATTAACCCATCCCAATAGTTATATTCACATGTCTAATCCTCCTATTAATGTAAGGATATGTAATTGTAAACTTACCCTTGCAAGGGAGATGAAATTGACAAATTAAATGAATACTGGCTTAGGAACCGACCGGGGTTGGGATTTGGCCGGGGCCGGGGCCGGGGTCACCCAAATTTGGCCGGGGCCGGGGTTCTGGCCGGGGTTTTCTAAAATTTGTAAAGAGGTCAAAAGCACTGAAATTTAAGGTTAAGAAAATTAGATATAAGGTTTATTTAATTGTAAGGAAGGAGTAGAATAGCCAACATTCACTTAAATTAATGATTATATGCATTTTCTCAAAAAAAAAATGAAAAAATTACAGTATTGTATAGTTAAAGTTTAAAAAAAGTACAAAAATTAAAAAAAAAATATTCTAATTCATAATAGTGATTCAACAGGTTTACTTAAGTAAGACCCTAAGGTAAAGTTTGAAAAAATGTAAGATATAAAATTATCAATTTAACCTGTATTTATGCATATCATTGTTATTTTATTGCCATGTATCAAACTTGTATCATTTAGCTGCATTATTTAAAAATTATTATTTTGTTTATACTTTCAGTCAATATGGCTAAAAGATCAGCTTCTGCAGTATTTGAATACTTTACAATGTTTCAGGATAGGCCCGAAATAGCTAAATGTTAACATCTGCAGTCAGAAAATTAGAAGAGAACCTCCGGGTGCTACAAGTAAAAAATTTTCAACCAAATCTTTTTGGAGTATCTAAAATCAAAACACAAAGATGAACATTCACTAGCAGAAATGGAAAAGGTAAACAAAAGAAGAAAAAAAAAAAAAAAAAAAAAAAAAAAATCTTAATTTTCTTATATTTTGTTTGAATTTTTTTTTATTATTTGACTGATTGAGCTGAAATTTTCAAAGTATGTGAATTTTTTCACGAAGTTCTGAGTTGATTTCGATCATTTTTTTGAGTCTATAAAGGTTTGAAACTTTTTTGGACCCAAAGTTGAAAAAATGAATAACTGGATCAAACCACTGGTCCACATGAGCTGAAAATTTAGCTGAATACCTTTGCCCCAATTTCTTGCATTGGTGGGAATAGGTTTTTGATATAATGTCTAGAAAAAAGTTATATAAGCACTTGAAATTTTTTTTTTTGCAAAAATCGCACCCTTCTGGAGGAAAAAATTATTTATAAAAAACGCTACCTACTATTTTTTTTTTTTTTGAATATTGTTTAGAAAAGGGCAGGGCAACAATATTTATTTAGTGCATATTTAAATGCTCTTTGTTTGAAGCGAGATATAGCCTCTCAAACTTTGGGAATTTTTGAAATTTGGCCAAAAATGGACCTTTTTGAAGGCTATATCTCAAAACCAATGAATGTCATCGAATAAAGTACATAGAGGAATTTGTAGCCCCACCCCTCCTCTATACACACCAAAAATAGGAAATGTCATAGTTGTATTTTTTTTTAAAAATTTTGTCTGAAAAGGTGGATTTTTTTAGTTCAAAAAAATTTTTTTTTCCATAGTTGGTCAGTTTTTGGCTTATAACATTTTTCCTATAACTCTGGGAACAAAGGTGTATTAGAGACTTTTGTATCCCATTTAATTTTGAATAAATAGTCCAATTTTCAGCTCATTCTAAAAAGTGGTTTGGCAAAAAAAAAAAAAAAAAAAAAAAAAGGGCAAAAAAAAAAAAAAAAAAAAAAAAAAAAAAAAAAAAAAAAAAAACTTTTAACCGTAATAGACTCGGAAAAAAGCTAGAAATTTACTTTTCTTACCGGTAAAAAATCTATATAACTGAAAGTTTCAGCAGAATCGGCTGAAAATTTGAAAAAAAATAAAAAATTTAAGTATAATTTGCCATTTTAACCCCGGCCGGCAATCCCGGTTTTCCTTGATTTTTGGCGGGGTTGGCCGGGCCGGGGCCGGGGCCCCGGTCGGTTCCTATACTGGCTATCTTCCTGTACTGAATATTTTCTATCTTCCCTATTTTAAACTTTAGGGTTTTATAAATTATTTACTATCTGTAAAGGAAAGAAAAGCTGATTTAACATCTGTCAAACATACATCCAAGTCATAACTAAATAATAATTGATATTTAGCTCCCATAAACAAAAAGGAAATGAAGGGGAGTTCTGATTGTAAGTATAGGGTTGGGTGCCCTATTTGCAAATTTCTACATATATATATATATATATATATATATATATATATATATATATATATATATATATATATATCATATATAATATCCTTCGATATACCCACTATATCAGGATATATATAGCGTCCTTTTATGATTTTTACGCTTTGAAAATAACGTCTCATCTATTTGAAAAGTGGTCATCTCCTCCAGTTGGCTCAAAAGTTGACACTGAATTGGCACAAACCTAGAGAAACCTAACCTAGCTAAACCTAACATCAACTAACCTAACCTATCCTTATCTAACCTAACCTAATCAAAAAATAATTAATTTTCAATAGTAATTTTGTATTTCTGAAAAAATCTTGCTCTTTCAGTTTCATTTAAAATATTCTTATGAAACCAACAGAAATTATATTCACAATTCATTTTCAACGATCCACATCTTTCACATTAAATCGAGAATTTGAGTGAAATAAATTAATTTTAAATTTTCTTTTGCAAAAATTACTTGCGGTGAAGCGCAAAAATTGTAAAAAAAGACATTTTTAAATTAATAATAAAATTAACAATAAAATACCAATCTTTCCAATCTAAATATTTTTTTCATCATCATAAAAGAACAAAGCACCCTTTTTTTTCTTAATATATTAAAAATACAAAGGAAAAATGATCTGAAATCATTTTTTTTTTTAATTGAGGTGTGGAAAATGATTTTGTACACTAAAAATACCCTCTCAAAAAATTAAGAGTAATAACTATAATTATTTAACAAAACATCATGTAACTTTAATGGTGTATTATCATTTGGCTTTGCACTTTCAGGTTATTATACCAGCATCATAGGGAATCAAATGAAATTTTATAGCAAATAATAAAATAGCTAATAAGGGTAAAAAAAAAAAATTTTTTTTTTAATAAATATACTAAACTAATTGAATTGAGTTAGTTAAATTGAAGTGATGAATTCATTTTCTTTTCTTTATTTACAATATTTTAATTATTATGTAACATAATAGCAATGACCCAGCATTTGGTAGGTTAGGCCAATTTATTGACTGTTAGGCATACGTTTACCCTTTTAGTTCAGGTTATGTTAAGTCAAACTAGTTTGTTAGACCTAACAAACTAGTTTGACTTAACCTAAAATGGACTAGAATGTTAAAAGTTCACCTAATGGCCAACAAGTACACCTAACCTAGGGAATGCTGGGCATTTCAGAATGCTGCAATAATGTTAAAAAAATTGTTTTAAGTAATTGAATATACCTCATTTACTTTACCTCATATTTCGTCTTTGTAGTTTCAATATATTATGAAAAAATATTTAAACCTTTTTTTAGCTCTGAAATAGATATAAAATTTTGTATGATTTCCTCTGACACTGATGTAGCAAAGCCAAATGATAATTTGCCATTAATTAAAGTTGTATGATGTGTTGCTAAATTATGGTAGTTATTATTTTAGTTAATTTCTTTTATTTTTTGGTGTTTTTAATGTACAAAAATTGTTTTCCACACCTCAGTTAACTGAAAAAATTTGTCTGACCATTCAGTCTTCGTATTTTCAATATATTAAGAAAAAAATGCTCCTGTGAACTCTATTTTAATTATATATATATATATATATATATATATATATATATATATATATATATATATATATATATATATATATATATATATATATAATATATATATATATATATATATATATATATATATATATATATATATATATATATATATATATATATATATATATATATATATATATATATATATATAGTAATGGCAAAAAAATTTAAAAATTTTTTTTTTTACAAATTTCTTATTTTATATTTTACATTATTTTTCATTATTACTCAAGGTTCTCTTCTCTTCCTTCTCTTTTTAAATTTACATATACTTAAAATTACATCTTTTTATTTCATCGTATACTCACTTCAAAATAAAAAAATATGTATTAAGAAAATTTTTTACATTTTTAAAAGAAATTATTATTTCAAATAGAATATTTTTTGGAAGACTTTATTAAAGTCTTAAGATCTGTAGTAATGTATCAGTCTTACATAGACAGGCAACTATAAATTTTTCCTTTTTATTTCATTTTTTTTTTACAGATCATCACCACTCATGGGCAGAGCTCTTTTCAAGGAGGGGGCACACACAAAAGGAAGTAAATTTTAAAATATATTTTATCTCTTTTCCACATTTTTAGGTCTTTCAAGTTTTAAATTTTTTTTAACTAAAATATGACCCAAATATCTACTGCTATACAATAAGAGCATGGCAGGCAGGATATGGAGTCCCTCACCATGAGGGTGTAGTACCTCTTAGTGGGCCACTTGTATCTTAAATATATTCATATATATAACTCATAATACAGGTAGGTAACTAAAGGACCCACTTGATGGAACTTTCAGCTCCGCTCCTCCCACTTTGCAGTAGGATATCATTCGCTGCCAGTCATGCATTTATAATCTTGCTATTGAAAATAGGTGAAGTAGCTCAAATGTTGACAGACACTTTCAAAAATGAATATAAGTCCTCTAAATCATTTACATAATCTCTTGTCCAAAACATCAACATTTTATTTTCTCAAAGTAAGGAGACTAGACCCAAATTTGCGACAGGAAAAATTGTCAACACTTTTTGTTGATCATTCTTCTTTTTAATTTGAAGTGTCTATAATTTGACCATACGTTAAAATAATTATGATGACTTTTTGACCAACATCATATTTTTTTTAATCTATACAATATAGTGTTTTAGTTTTTATCAATATGTAAGCATATTATTCAGTAGTATTATTATTATTATTTTAGTTTTTATCATTATTATTATTATTATTATTATTATTATTATTATTATTATAGTAGGGAGGTATTCTGTAGTGAACAATATTTTTAAAAGTTGGTATAGGCTTAATATAAAAAATTAAATGAATTAATGCTTATTTTATCATTGCGGATAGAATCACATTTTTTTCAATCTGAACTAAAATTTTACCTGAATATTGAGTTCCAAGCTTTCTCAAAATTTTTATTTTTCAATAATATATATATATATATATATATATATATATATATATATATATATATATATATATATATATATATATATATATATATATATATATATATATATATATTGTAGTGAAATCTGACTACAAAAAGTGATATTTTAACTCACCCAATTTTTCCCGGCTGAGAATACCGCCTTTCAAGGTTCTCTTGTTAACAGACTCTGAATAGATGCCTTCAAGAATCCACTTGGTTAATAATACCAATAACCTACTGATTCCTCTTGAAGAAGAACCCACAATGCTGCCAGGTGAAATTAAATGTCAAAAAGAACATCCCAAAGAATGGGAACAATAAGGAACAAATTACTCACCAATTCAATGATTCAACCTTGATGACATCAACTTATTACCAGCTCACCATACATTAAGAAATATGATGGAGAGGCTAATAATGAAGTAGAGTATGATAATTAAATATATTAAATTTTCTTTTTTATCTATATACATGCAAATAATAATAACCTAACAACACTCTATAAGAGGTCTTATCCATTTAACCTATGGCATAATTTAATAAAACATTAGTAGTATTAAATATTAGCTAAATCCCTTCCAAATAATAAATGGTAATTCAGAATAAAATAAATCTAATAAATTATAACGCAATAAAATAATTTTAAAATAACAGTAATTAAATGATACACCCGTTCCCGAACTTATGGAACTTAAAATAA
>SEYY01005718.1:17500-29536 GCA_009176605.1 Armadillidium nasatum
ATAGGCAACATTCACTTAAATTAATGATTATTATATGCATTTTCTCAAAAAAAAAATCAAAAAATTACAGTTTTGTATAGTTAAAGTTTAAAAAAAGTACAAAAAAAAAAAAAAAAAATATTCTAATTCATAATAGTGATTCAACAGGTTTACTTAGTAAGACCCTAAGGTAAAGTTTGAAAAAATGTAAGATATAAAATTATCAATTTAACCTGTATTTATACATATCATTGTTATTTTATTGCTATGTATCAAACTTGTATCATTTAGCTGCATTATTTAAAAATTATTATTTTGTTTATACTTTCAGTCAATATGGCTAAAAGATCAGCTTCTGCAGTATTTGAATACTTTACAATGTTTCAGGATAGGCTCGAAATAGCTAAATGTAACATCTGCAGTCAGAAAATTAGAAGAGAACCTCCGGGTGCTACAAGTAAAAAAATTTCAACCAAATCTTTTTGGAGTATCTAAAATCAAAACACAAAGATGAACATTCACTAGCAGAAAAGGAGCGGTCAAAAGAAACAGAAAAGAAAAAAAATCTTAATTTTCTTATATTTTGTTTGAAATTTTTTTTTTTTATTTGACTGATTGAGCTGAAATTTTCAAAGTATGTGAATTTTTTCACGAAGTTCTGAGTTGATTTCGAGCATTTTTTTGAGTCTATAACGGTTTGAAACTTATTTGGACCCAAAGTTGAAAAAAATGAATAACTGGATCAAACCACTGGTCCACATGAGCTGAAAATTTAACTGAATACCTTTGCCCCAATTTCTTGCATTGGTGGGAATAGATTTTTGATATCACGTCTAGAAAAAAGTTATAAGCACTTGAAAAAAAATTTGCAAAAATCGTACCCTTCTGGAGGAAAAAATTATTTATAAAAAACGCTACCTACTATTTTTTTTTATTTGTGAATATTGTTTAGAAGAGGGAACAGGGCAACAATTTTTATTTAGTGCATTTTTAAATGCCCTTTGTTTGAAGCGAGATATAGCCTCTCAAACTTTGGGAATTTTTGAAATTTGGCCAAAAATGGACCTTTTTGAAGGCTATATCTCAAAACCAACGAATCTCATCGAATAAAGTACATAGAGGAATTTGTAGCCCCACCCCTCCTCTATACACACCAAAAATAGGAAATGTTATAGTTGTATTTTTTTTAAAAAAGATTTTGTCTGAAAAGGTGGATTTTTTTAGTTCAAAAAATTTTTTTTTTCTATAGTTGGTCAGTTTTTGGCTTATAACATTTTTCCTATAACTCTGGGAACAAAAGTCTATTAAAGGCTTTTGTAGCCCATATAATTTTGAAATAAATAGTCCAACTTTCAGCTCATTCTAAAAAGTGGTTTGGCACCGCCATTCATTGAAAAAGGGTAAAATTTCACAAAAAAAAAAAAAAAACTTTTAACCGTAATAGACTCGGAAAAACGCTAGAAATGGACTTTTCTTACCGGTAAAAAATCTATATAACTGAAAGTTTCAGCAGAATCGGCTGAAAATTAAAAAAAAAAATTTTTTCTGTATAATTTACCATTTTAACCCCGGCCGGCAACCCCGGTTTTCCCTGATTTTTAGCCGGGGCCGGGGTCAGTAAAAATGGCCGGGTTTGGCAGGGGCTGGGGCCCCGGTCGGTTCATACCCTATGATATTGTGCTGTGCACAGGAAAACTTTGGAAAATTTTCCAGAGCACAGCAGCAAAATAGTTAGGTATACTAAAATATTTTCTAAATAAAAAATGTGTATCTTACCCAACTGTACAACTGCTGCAAATTTTTTTTCTTTTTAATATATGCCCAACCATTTTGTTGTTGTGCACAGGAAAAATTTAAATTTGAAAAACATAATTCCTGTGCACAGCACTAAAATGATGGGCATAGAAATATTTTTTACAGAGGCTATACAGTTGGGTTTGATACACATTTTTTATTTAGAAAGATTTTTTGTATACTCAATTATTTTGCTGCTGCACATGGGAAAAACAATAATTTGAAATTTTTCCCATGCTCAGCAACAAAATAGTAAATGTATATATATAAAAAAATTTTTTTAACAGGTTGTGCAGTTGGGCAGTTACACATTTTTTATTTAGGAAATTTTTTTGTATACCCAACCATTTTGGTGCTGTGCAAGGAAAATTTATGAAAATTTTCCCATACACAGTGTCAAAATCGTTGGGTATACAAAAAATTGTTCTAAATAAAAAATGTGTATCTCACCCAGCTATAAAAACCCTGGAAATTTCATTAACTTGTCATTGGTAGAAAAAAGTTATGCTCGAAAATGTTATTTTTTAGAAAAAAAAATTTGACATTTCATGATTATGGGATATTTGTGGTAATTTGACTTTTTTGAGTAACCAACATGAAAATGAATATCGATGATTTAACTATTTAAAGGTCATTTATCAAGTCATTTTTACAAAGGGAATATGCTGAAAAATTTGTCTAAAATTTGCATAAATTTTGCTACTATACATAGGTCCAAACATTTTTTTTCCAAATTATTTCTAAATAATCTATAATACTATTCTTATCTATTAATATTAAAAAGCACTACAGAATAGCCATTTTTAAATAATATTAATTGGTTAGTTTTACCCTGTTTCATCACACGCAATTTAAAAAAAAATTTAATTTTTATTTTTCCATATCCTTTTTTTTTTTTATTGAAAAATTCTGAAAGGTTCATACTTCTCAAAAAAATCATACTTAGTTATATCATGTAATACCGATTTTTTACGCCTTCCGAAAATCAAAATTTTCGAAACATTGGTTTTACCCATGTTATATATATATATATATATATATATATATATATATATATATATATATATATATATATATATATATATATATATATATATATATATATATATATATATATATATATATAAAGTATATAAAAAACTAAATCACTCATTCATCAGATTATATAAATCATTTCTTTTTAAAACCAGTCTTATTAAAATAATAAAAAGTAAAACCCTAAAACGAGGGTAACAATAGGATTAAAAAATGAAAAACAAGAATAGAGAGTTAAAAAGTTGAAGTGTGACATTTTGGAGAAGTTGCTTATAGATGATGAAAGCAAACAAGAAACCTGTGTTTTGTCAGAAGTACGAAAATAACCAATTCAAAAAGAGGCAGCAAATTACGAAATCTGGCTACTATTCATTGTATGTAAAAATTGTTTAAAATGGGTTTTTAAATATCCTGTCAAAAATGTGTCCAGTGGTTCCTTGCAATACATGTAATTCCTCATATTTTGGTGAAATTATTAAATCTTTATGAATACAGATTGAACAACATAAAGCTAATATAAAAAGGTGCAATTTTATTTGCATATCACACAACATAAAATGGGATAATGCCAAATTTATTTTCTCATCAAAATTGAAAAATCTATATAGATTGTCATTTTTATTAAAATGTTACAGAATTTCAACATTGCTTCCAGATTTTTTTGAACTGGACAAATTTTTGATAGGATATTTAAAAACTATTTTAAAATTTTTTTTACATAATGAATAGTAGACAATTTACATAATTTGTCGCCTCTTTTTGGATTAGTTATTTTCATATTTCTGAAAACACAGGTTTCTTGTTTGCTTTCATCATATATTTTTCCAGTTTTGTCTGAAGAGTGAAATTGGTAACTTCTTCATATCATCACGCCTAACTTTTTAACTCCATTTTTGTTATATATTTTTTAATCCTATTACCTTTGTTTTAGTGTTTCACTTTTTATTATTAAGAGTAGTTTTAAAAAGAAACTATATATATATATATATATATATATATATATTATATATATATATATATATATATATATATATATATATATTATATATATATATATATATATATATATATATATATATATATATAATAAGGGAAAGTCAAAAATTCTCAGACTAATATATAAAAATTTTGATTGTCTGAGAACTTTTGACTCCCATATATATATATATATATATATATATATATATATATATATATATATATATATATATATATATATATATATATATATATATATATATATATATATATATATATATATATATATACACCAGTGGGAATAGTCCAGAGTTCTACTAATTTCCATCATTAGGAAATATTGGAATCAGTCAAATTAATGGTTTTTGAAGGTGTGCAAGTCAAAGTAATTTGGGAAAATAGATAAAGGGAGTAGGTTCCAGACTTTAAAAGTTGATTAAGCATAGCAGTTAAGTTTGAGGGCAGAGCTGGACATAGAAAGCGTGAGTCTGAGTATAAAGGTGTATCACATGAACCCTTCTCAGTGGAGGAAGTATACAATGCAAGAGTTTTGAAGAGCAGTTTCTGTTGTAATAGCAATAGAGTAAGTGATGGAACAATTCAGTGAGCAGAAAAGATTGTAGAAAATTAGTGAGAGTGAAAAAGTTAAGATGAAAAGCCCTAAACTTCACCTTTTTAAGGTGGGCTGTATGAATGGAACCACAGCAGATGTGTAAAGTACACTCCATTCAGAGGTTAACAATACTTCTATAAATAGAGAACAGCTAAATAAATTCTGAGAGTACCTCGGAACACCCTACCTCTTAGAAGCTTGTTTAGAAAGAGAAGAATGTGATCCATTCATGTAAAAGAAACACAATGAACATTAAAGACATGATTTGTTTTATTTGAAAGTTGTGTTAAGTAGAGAGTGGGATTAATTTAGTTTTTTTTAAAATTTTTTTTTAATGCACTGTAAACATCCATGGTTTCTCTACCTTAATTTGAGAAACAAAGAAGCTCCAAAGCCACCCTCCTAGCATCAGTTGCTGTTGGCTGGAAAGTCTTTCAAAATAAATGGAGTAATAAAGGATGGTATTATTGACATAGGAGTGGATAGGTGATGAAGTAATATATAGGAAAAGGTCATTAATGAAGAACAGAGAAATGAGTTGGGGATAAGACATATTTCTGAGGAACACCATTATTAATAAGATTTAAAGAAAGAACTGTGACTATGTATACAACTGCTACTTCCTCTATTTGGAGAGGAATTCAAAGAGAAGTATAGATTCTGAAATAGGGAAGTTTGGAAATCAAAGCCTTGTGCCAGACTTGAATACTTTCGATATATCAAGCACCACAACGTGAAAGATTAACAAATTCTTTAGAGCAGAGGGCCGGAGGCAGAGAGAGGAGAAAGATCACTATAGATAGTTCTTTTTGAAAACTATACCCACAACAAAATTAGAAGAAACAAAATGTTCCAGATCCTCCTGTTAAGGATAAATTTAAAAACTTTTGAAAGAATGGAGGTTAAAGAAATCAGAGTTAGTTAGTTGTCCTTCATTTTTTGGAAAGGCTTAATGGCACACATTTCCATCAAGAAGAGAAGGTTGAAGGAGAAAGTCAAAGATGAAATAGATTATCAAGGCAGGGTGTAAGTTCATGAAAAGTTTTGATAACTGCAGGAGGGATGTCATCAGGACCATATGCCTTCTCAGTGTTAAGCTCAGAGGTATCAGAAATGATGTCTGTAGAAGAAATTACAATATCAGGCATGAATGTATTTGAAGGGATTTAAGGAGGAGGAATAGATCCAGAATCATCTAAAGTGAAATTAGAGGCAAGAGTATGAGAAAAGAGTTAAATTTTTGTAGAAGGTAAAATGGCAATTGTGCTGTCAGAAGATACTAGAGGAAGAAGCAATGTTAGAGTTTACATATTTTTTGCAAAATGCCATAAAGGGTGTGAAGAGGAGGAACCAAAAAGATGTTGCATTTTCGATTGAGAAATGAGTTTTTGGTTTTACAGAATAGATTTTGCAAAATTCTGTAATGAAATATGTTTCATGAGTCTCTGGAGTCTGTAGACAAAATAATATTGAATGATACATATATATAGATATTTGCCTTCAAAATGGGGTAAAATTTGTGGGTTAAAATTTTACTAAATGAGATGCTGAAGAAATAGCAAGGAAATATAATGAATAGGTTTAGTTGTTGGCTAACAAATTTTGTTTTTTAAATGTTGCAGCAACATTTATCTGCTTTAATGTAGAAATGTGAAAAAGTTATGAGTATTGGGGATTTAAGTACAATTTTTGTGTTCAGCATCAGAAAATGGACTATTTTGTTGAATCTCTAAGCAAGCATGTGTCTGTGGTTATGAAATAACAGCTCCTTAAACTTCACCATTTTCTTGTGTTAATATGTGGAAATAGTTGACCCTCATAGAAGAGACTATGAACCCTCAACTATAAAGAGATCTAAAGCTACAGTTTTGCAAAACGGTGCTTGAAATATGTATGTATACTCGCACCAAGTTCACACAAAATTTGATGACTGAGTAGGGAATTTAGTCATTTGCCATGAAATGATCCTTTTGATTTATCTAGTTTACATTTATTTAAAATTTTATCTCGTAGATGTCTATAGTGCAGTGCAAAGCTCTAAAGTACTCAAGAAACTCCTTTTAAAAGAGTCTGTAATTTTATTCCATAACTTTCATTTGATTTCGCTGGGGATAGAAGATAAAGTTTCAAAAGAAAATGCTTTTAATAGACTTAATTTGAGTTTTTTTTTTTTTTTTTTTTTTTTTTTTTTTTTTTTTAAATAAAATTTATTGTTACAAGTAAATTTGAAGCATGGGAAGCGATTAATAAGGCCTAAAGTAAATCAGCATTTTCCAACATTTGAGATTTGAGACCCCCCCTGCCAGTGGCAAGAAATGAAAAACTACAAAGCCAATAGTACTTTCTCATGCATGCACCACTTTTTATAACTATTAGACAAGGATAATAAAACAAAACTTGAAAACAATCTGCCCTAATATATATATATATATATATATATATATATATATATATATATATATATATATATATATATATATATATATATATATATATATATATATATATATATATATATATATATATATATATATATATATATATATATATATATATTATAGTGTACAAAGAGATAAAGGATTGATTTGTAAGCTTACTCTTTTTAAATTAACTTATATACACAAGTATTAATTTTCTTTATTTTGTTAGAGAGCTAATTTTTTTGTCAAATAAATTCATGTACTAAAACAATTTTAAATTCATAATTTTATGACTTTTTCAGTCCTTCTATTTTTGTCTTGACTTTTCTAGGCTGGAGCAGGAGGGGAACATGATTATGAAGAGGAAGCAATTGAACGGCCAGTAAAAAAATCAAATGTGCTCCCAATTTGGGGTAATGAAAAAACGATGAATTTAAATCCACTTATACTTACTAATATTCAGTCTTCCCAGTATTTTAAAGGTATAGTAAATTTCCATTTTATTTATAATATTTTTTGGATAATTTTTTATTTTTATCATATAAAATATCTTGGGAGAGGGTAATCTAATGATAAATTAAATTTCAATATTTAAAGAAAATGAAAATTAAATTGTTATATTTTCATTCTTGCTTACTTTTATCTAACTGTCTTCACTCTCGCAACAAAGTTCTTACAACCTTTTTGCCATGTTAAAAACTGTTGTTCTTTTGAGAGATTACTTTCTATATAGTAAGGCAGATTTTCATGTTTGATTTTGCAAATGCCAATTATGTACCATTTAAAAGTCTATTAATAAAGTGATACAGTATATATATATATATATATATATATATATATATATATATATATATATATATATATATATATATATATATATATATATATATTATATATATATATATATATATTTATTATTTTTTTTGTAAAGGGGGGATACCGCCTCTCTTACAACCCTTCAACCCTCTCAATATGAAGACCAAAGATTTGACAGTCAACAGCACTTCCCCCACTCTTACTTTAGTTACACAACAAGATAAGCTAGACACTCAGGTCTGGTTTTAGGATCCTCGTGTTACAAGCTTCTCCACCCTTAACGTGGCCTGGGTGAATCAAAGAAGAATTGCCAATGAAACCTTCCAATACCTATGACTTATGACTCTCGTGACTCTACAGATGACTTTATATGACTCAGAACAGTTAAAACAAAACAAACTACAGGAAAATGCAGGATATTATCTACTAAATGAAAATACACCCCACTAATAGATAAGTTTACTGAAATATACATACATAATTTGGAAAACCATTTGCTAATTAGAAAGAATGTGTGAACCAGAATTGTTATAACCACAACCAACTATTAGTCGTATACAAAAATATAAATATTTTTGTATGCGAAGATGACTACAACAAAATTTTTCAATTGCATACACAGATATAAATATCTGTGTAGTGCTTAATTTTACAAAGATTTATCTCATATACGAATATAAATATTTGTATATGATTTATTCAATACTTGCAACTTCATACACAAATATGATTATTTATGTATGGTGCAACTAATGAATCCCTATTAATAACAAAAGCTAATGGCATACAAAGATATAGAAGTTATTATCTCATACACAAATATAAATATTTGTATATGACTTATTCAATAATTACAACTTCATACACAAATATGATTATCTATGTATGGTGCAACTAATGAATTTCTATTAATAACAAAAGCTAATGGCGTACACCGATATGAATATCTGTGTAGTACTCAGTTTTACAAAGTATTATTCCATATACAAATATAAATATTTGTATATGATATACTCAATAATTGCAACTTCATACACAAATATGATTATTTATGTATGGTGCAACTAATGAATCCTCTATTGATACAAGCTAATGGCATACACAGATATGAGTATCTGTGTAGTGCTCAGTTATACAAAGTATTATTTCTTATACAAATATAAATATTTGTATATGATTTATTCACTAAATTTCTACAATATATGAACATATGAATTAATGAGAATGGTACCACGTACACAAATATGGATATTTGTGTAGGTGCTTAATTACATAACAAAGGTTATTTAGAATGGGTAGTGTATGCACTTAACTGGTGATTGGCCAGAAGAGATCGTTTGGTTTGCTTGTTTGTTGAATTGATCTTCAGAATAAATTATATGGGCGCAGCTTAACAATTAGAGGGTTAGAAAATCCCACTACTCATCTACATTAACATCAGCTAAATCCAATCCCATAGGAACTCCAAATTTGTAACTGATTCCCAAACTAGGACCTAAAAAAGGTATGGTTATTAAGTTAAATGAATCTAACCATTAACCCATCACAAGATATATTCAAATCTGTCTAAGCCTCCTATTAACATAAGGATATGTAGTATTAAACTTACCCTTGCAAGGGAGATGAAATTGACAATCTAAATGAATTCTTGGTATTTTCCTGTACTGAATATTTCTAATTTTCCCAATGTTAAATCTTAGGGTTTTAAAAGTTATTTACTATCTGTAAAAAGGAAAGAAAAGTTGCTTTATCATCTGTCAAACATACATCCAAGTCATAACTAAATAATAAATGATATTTAGTTCCCATAAAACAAAAGGTAAATGAAAAGGGAGTTCTAACTAATTATAAGTATAGGCCTGAGGTAACCTATTTGCAAATTTCTACAATATATATATATATATATATATATATATATATATATATATATATATATATATATATATATATATATATATATATATATATATATATATATATATATATATATATATATATAATATATAATTAACGACACTCCAAATAACACAATCACAGGCTGCACACGCACAACCCCTCAACAACACCTACACAACGAAACCAAAATACTACCCATAAGGAATCACCTCGAAATGATAGGCACCCAATTTTACGCAAAAACACGCCTACCCACTCACCCATGTCACAATACTCTCCTCCAACCTACCCCACAAAAACTAACACAGCCTCCATCGTCCACCGGCGCCTTTTACAAACAGATCCTAAATCACATCCCCCCTCCCCCCCAATACCACAACAACCAAACATATACACACTCAACTAACACATTCATACATGATCAACAGACCTCCAAACAACATCCTTAACAGACCCCCCCCCGAAATAAACCCCGACTTTCAACAACCTCCCAAGACACTTACAAACCTCACTTGCAAGATTGAGATGCGGTCACCACCCAAACCTACAACATTACAAACACAAATTCAAAATAAACCAGGCAGCATCTCCCACCTGTACTAGATGCGGAATGGCCCCGGAGACCGTGAAACACTTTCTATTACGCTGTCCTTCCAACTCTCGCCCCAAAATCTTCTGGGGCATCACTTCTTTGAAGGATCTCTGGACGAGACCGACTGCGGCAGGAAGCTTCATTAGCGAAGTGTGGCCGCCTCAACATGGGGTGGTCAGGGGGTGAGAAGGTAAAAAAAAAAAAAAAAAAAGGTATATATATATATATACACATACACAATGCCTTGCAATTGCACAGTATATTAAGAAGTATAGGGTTAAAGATAGCTTTATTCACATGTTTATTTCTTAAGCCTAATAGCACAGCACTATCAAATTTTCATCACCTTATTCAATATTCTATTTACTCTACAACAGGACTTAGGCAAGGTTAATAATCATAAACTGTACAGCTTATAGAGTTTTCACTACCTAAGTATTGAATTTAAAGCACTGCAAACCCACTTCATTCCCTTTATATTAAGCCTTATTTGCTTTCTCTTAGATCGATGCTCTCAGTACACGTTTCTAGGCACGCTGATCTGGCCTCACTGCTTGACTCTCTCCTGCATTCCTCCTTTCGCCCTCACTCTTTTCGAACTGGCCAATCACCTGATATAAGTTTGAGGAGTCGTGTTTCATTTCAATACAGTGGTGATCCCAGAGTCTGGAAATTCTTAACTATAACTGGTACTTAAGAATTTTCCCTGCCTTTGTCCCTCTTACATACTAATTACAATAATGCAAAGAAAAGTAGAAGGAAGAATGTTTTAAACTGCCAAAGTAAGAGGATAAGGAAAACAATCTTAGTATTAAGGATCTAATATCTGAATAGTAACACTAATTACATACAATACTAATTGGTTTTAATACTATTTTTGTTCCTGTAATATAAATGTTATTACTGCATCCTCATTCTAAAAGCAATCGATTCCATCTAAGTCTCTATATGATAATATGCCTTTATATTCCTTAGGTTTTCCACCTCTGTTCTTCCATTCTTTTCAATGTACACAGTATTGTTTGTGAATTTTAAAACTTTATACTGACCCGAGTAACGGGGTTCTATCTTTCCTAGGTTGTACTGCCTGTTTCTTACAAGTACATACTTTGCTTCCTTTAGATCCTTCGGCATGAATATTTTCTTGTTTTTAAGAGTAGGTCTCAATGCCAGAGGCTTCGAGAGTAGGTATGTTAGTTTTCCAGCATAAGTTTTATAATCCATATAAGGTTTGCTAATTCTGCTTTCAAGTAAAGCTCCTGGTATCAGCGGGTTTTGGCCAAACATCAGCATGGATGCTGTAATTCCGCTATCTTCTATGGGAGCAGTTCTCAAACAAAATAGTGCAAAAGGTAGGAGATCAATCCACTTCTGTTTATACATCGATACTTCCGCAAGCATAGTCCTTAAACAACTCAACAGGGTCTTATGGTAAACCTCCAAGGCCCCATTACTCTCCGGTGAATAGCTGCTTGAAGTTACATGCTTTATTCCTAATATTTTGTACACACTTTGGAAAAGCCCTTAAGTAAACTGAGGCCCTCTATCACTTATAAGCATTTTCATTACTCCTCCTACGGGGAACATTTCCCGTACCATAGTATCAGCTATAGTCTCTTTTTCTACGTTTTTTCAAAGGAAAAGCCCATATGTACCTGGAGTGCCTATCTAAAAAGGTTAATAAATATTTATATCCCCTACATTCAGGCATCTTAAGGATGTCAACATGAACTATTTCAAATTTCTCGAATACCTCCTGAAACTTTTTATATTCCGGGTTAATGTTCTTAATGAGCTTAGCTCTTTGACAAGGATCACACGCTCTCACAAACTCTTTCACTTTGGCATTCATATTTTTTAAACACGAATTCTGATTTCAAGCTTTTCACTGTTCTCTGAACCCCCAGGTGCCC
>SEYY01005720.1:0-2500 GCA_009176605.1 Armadillidium nasatum
TTTATTGTAACTAATTTCGATCCTTCTGTTTTTGGTTTTTAAATTAAAATTGAGCAAAATTCACCTCTACGCAAGTTTTTATAGGTGTGTAAATATTGCCAAAGACATTAATTACATTGACAGGTACTGTATATTTATTTTATTAAACCTTTTATTTTACAGATGGGTTCCTGTATTTTTGTAGTAGTTCTCTCCTTCAATACCTTACATTAAAGTAATGTTCAAGTGGTTGGTGGTGTTGTCACGGTACAATATACTATGGTGTTGTTAAATCCCAGTCTTCATAGATAGTAGTCCAAAACAAGGATCCTCGTTACATGACTAGCAAAATACAATAAAAATAATAGAGAAGTTGTACTAGAGCCGTAAGCTTGAAGTTCGTTTGCATAAGAATTTCTATTCACCGTAAACGTTCTGTCGGCATTCTACAAGTTAGAAAAAGAAGAAAATAATAGACCAGCTTGCGTTTCTTCTACAAGCTTATAACTTTAATAAATTCTTTTACATATTTAAAAAAATATTTTTGAAATATGCAAATACATTTTTACTTGTAAATTTATTTTTATTAATCTCAATTTCCTTTTATGATTAAATAATCGTTGTTATTTGATTAATTACTAAATTGTTTAATCTTATTTTCTAATGTGAAAAATTATTAAATGGTCATTTAAAATAATTAATAATTGAAGCCCATGTCATTGTAAACAAAGATAGAAAATAATTCGAAATCAGAGCCCATTCTCCTTTCAAGTTTTTCGACCTAATTTACAAAACCTTTATACTTTAAATTCAATAAATATATGAATATTCTGTACAATTATTAAATTTTTCTTAGAAACAAGCCTACTGGTGTTCGTTAAAAAATATATACATGAAAAGAAAATATTCTAGACAAATCTTATAAAGATATGTGTATGATTTTCTTAATACATTCATAGACTTTCGCACATCTAAGATAGATGTATGTCCAGTACACTACTATGCTTTAACATCTGTCCATTACATTCATATTTTCGAAAACCTTTTAAGGTTAACTCGACGTCCTGAGCTTGAAGAAAGCAGTGTGTTGTTTCAGCGAGATGGGGCTACGACACATACAGCAGCTCAAAGATCATTGCAATTTTTAAGTTTCAAGATCGGCTGATCTCGTGTTGTAATGTTGTTGTCCTCTGGCCTCATTCTTTGTGATTTTTTTCTGTTGGGCTATTTAATTATGAATGTATACTTTGACACCTATAAGGTTATTATTCAGTAAGGAATAGCTGTTGTACCTAACATGGCCCATCAAGTTATGGTATTCAAAACATGACTAGAAGAGTACACAGACAATTTGGAGAATGTTAACTTTAAAACATGATGATTTAAAACAGCATTGGATATTTCATGTGTGCAAATAAGTTACCTTTAACTATTGTTTTTTTAGATAAATGTTGAAAGAGCCAGTGTTTGCAAGGTTAGGCTTACTTACTGGCTGTTAGGCATACATTTACCCATCAAATCAAGGTTAGGTTAAGTCAAACTAGTTTATTGGATCTAACAAATTCATGAATGCTGACTTTTATTGTTTATTTAGCAAACTAGTTTGACTTAACCAAACTTTAACTTGAAGGGTAAATGTATATGTAATGGTTAGAAAATAGGCCTAACCTTGTGAATGCTGACTCTTTCAGTGTTTATCTAACTAGTTTGGCAGTTTAACCTTGACTTGAAGGGTAAATATATGTCTAATGGCTAGCAAATAGGCCTAACCTCAAGAATACTATATATATATATATATATATATATATATATATATATATATATATATATATATATATATATATATATATATATATATATATATATATATATATATATATATATATTGATGAGAGAGTTTGAGGAGAAATGTGTAAACATGAGATTGAAAATCAATCCAGTGAAAAGTAAAATTATGAGAATTGGAGGTAGGGATGATGAGATATGGAGGGAAGGATGGGGAGGTATAGAAGTAGGGGGAAGGAAACTTGAAAAGGTGGATGAATTCAAATTTCTAGGAATGTTGGTGGAAGGTAAGGGTGGGATGGAAAAAGAAATAAAGAATAGAGGGAATGAAAAAGCATTGGGGGACCTAAGAGAGAGATATATGGAAGAAAGAAATTATTTTGAAAGAAATAAAGATAATGTTTGAATGTATATATTTACCTTCTGTAATGAATGGGTGTGAAACATGTATGATAAATACTCTGTGGAGGAAAAGTTTGTTAGCGATATGTATATTGAGAAAGATTAATAGGATTGGAAATGAAAGAATATGGGAGATATTTAAATGGAGGAGGGTATGCTAAAATAGTTTGGACATATGTGTAGAATGAACAAAGACAATGGTGGACAAGGTACTTAGATCCGAAGTGGAAGAGGGTACTGGGAGGGGAAGGCCAGAGTGGAGATGGGTGGATGGAATGAAAAATTCCTATGATTATTTTTTCTTTATATATTGAAATTAAATAGACAAATTTCA
>SEYY01005720.1:10000-17500 GCA_009176605.1 Armadillidium nasatum
CAGTCGGTAAAAGTACCAAGAAAAGAAAACAGTAAGTAGATTATAATTACTGTTAATTTCTGTTATTGTTGGTTTATTTCTTATAAAATATCTGTTATTTGTTGATTTATTTCTATTCTTTATGGATAAATAATGTAAATTTTTAAAATCCTTGAGTTATAAACTTATGATGGTATCAGCAAAAGTCTCTAAAGTTTAAAAAAAATTGTATGAAATAGTATATTGGGAGTTTTTTTTTTTTTAATGCAGCACTTAAATGGTTGAATTTTATTTTAAAAAGGTGAAAGATCAGGTTTAGTTTTTTAAAGTGACTTGTTTATATATTTATTTTTTAGTTTGTTTCCTTGTTTCATGGTTTATGGACAGGTGTGTAGTATTGTTATTTTTTTTTAATATTATGAACAATTAAATAAAGTTAATGATGAAGGTAATTGGGGAAATAATTTTAGATGAAATTAAAATGTTTAAAATTGTTCACTGCCTTAACTGTTATAATAATTGGAAAAAAAAAAAAAAATGTAAGAGAAGGAAAATAGCACTCTCCAAAAAAAAAAAATAATTAATAAATAAAATAAACAAAAAAATAATAATAATAGGAGTAAAAGGGAGGTTTTCTTTTTATTTAATACAAATTTTATTTGGGAAACATTTAATTGGACCTATTTTATTATTTTATTTTTAAAAGCATGGTTTAAAATGCTAAATTGCTTGCATTTTCAGTTTATTTATCTTAGGTATGAAAATTATATATATAAAATTTTCATTTAAAGATTGCCAAAATTAAAACTATACAGTATTAAATAAAATAAATTATTTTCATTCTGACTGTAATTCTAACTTATTTTTAAAATAATCAAACATTTGAAATGTTTAAAATAGAAAATGTTATATTTTTAAATTAAAATACTGGAAATTATCAGAGAAAACTTTAAATTTTGCTGCAAATTTAAGGTAATCCAGATTGTACAGACAAATAGAACGAATTAATAAAAATCTATCATTGTGTTCCATTCAGTCTGTTTAATTGGACAAAATAATGCATTGCTTTTAATCTATAAATAAAATATTTCTGACGTTCTTTTCCCATCTTTAATGAATAAATAAATGAATTTTCATCAGGATTAGTCTTGCTGACAAATAATACCTCTTATGTTCTTTAACAATAAAAAATAAATTTTATTTTCAGCGACAATAATGAAAATCTGCAGCCTTCAAAGGTAAAAAGAACAGATGGTATATATGCTGACCCACCATGTACACAAACCAAAGTACAGAAATCAATAGACGCATCTACACAGACAGATGTAAAAAGTTGTATTCATAGCCAAAATATTATTGATATGTTAACTAGTGGTAAGCTTATTATATATATATATATATATATATATATATATATATATATATATATATATATATATATATATATATAATATATATATATATATATATATATATATATATCTGGTGGGCAAAGGCCAGAGGCCTACCAATTTACGCTAGAGTTGGGGGAATGGCAGAATCATAATCGATTAATGGCTGACATGTCCCAATACACGGTTCTTGAAGTTGTGCAAGTCAAAGGAAGTTGGGAAAACATAAAAGAAGTGTGTTCCAGACTTTGCCAGTAGAGTACATGTAAGGTTAAGCACATCGGTTAAGTCTGGGGTGAGAGAGTTGAACAGAGAAAGGGTTAGACTGAAGAAAGATGTGCCACATAAGCCCATCTTAGTGTAGGAGGTATGTGGCTAGAGAGTTCAGAAGAGTAATGTTCATTGTAATAGAGATAGTTCAGAGAGAGTGATGCAATAATTCGACTAACAGAAAGAGACTGGAGAGAGTTTTTTTTTTTTTTTTTACAGAACGCCACCACTCACGGGCAGAGCCCTTTTCAAGGAGGGGGCACACACACACATGCACAAAGCTCATTCAAACACACACACATGCACAAAGCTCATTCAAACACACACACACACATGCACAAAGCTCATTCAAACACACACACACACACACACACCTAACGTTAGTGAGAGTGAAAGAGTTGATAAGATAAAAAGCACTAAACCCCCGCCTTTTCTAGGAGGAAAGTATGAGCAGAATCATCCTAAATGTGTGAAGCATACTCTATACAGGGGTGAACAACACTTCCATAAAGTGCAAGCATCTGAGGTGGTGTGAAGAAGTCTGAAGGTGCCTCAGAACACCCAACCTCTTGGAAGCTTGTTTAGAAATATGCAATGTGGTCCTTCTAAGAAAAATCACAAGAAAAATGAACACAATGAATATTAAGGGCAGATAAAGGTTTGAGTTATGTGTTTTCGAAGAAGGTGTCATTGTTGTGTGGAAAGTTTTGTCATGTAGAGAGATTGAAAAATTGATTTTTTGATGCATTGAAAATGACCATGTTTTCTATATATATATATATATATATATATATATATATATATATATATATATATATATATATATATATATATATATATATATATATATATATATATATATATATATATATATTATATATATATATATATATATATATATATTATATATATATATATATATATAATATATATATATATATATATATATATATTATATATATATATATATATATATATATATATGCGTGTGTGTGTGCTCAGAGACTTGGTCAATTTTTTGTGGACTCTGATTCAATGTCAACCAAATTTAGTAATATATGCATGAACTTTATAACTAATTTAACTTTTTTTTTTTTTTTTTTTTGGCTAGTATTGTATTTTCATAGTTTTTTAGTTTTTTAACATTGTAAAACCATTGAAGAAAATATCACATACAAATAATTTGAGCTGTGCAGTAATCCAAAATTTTTTTGAAAATACATCAAGTAAATTAATTTTTGTAAGAAAATTAAAAAGAAAAGGTTCCAGCAATAATGTTTTATAAATTTAAGGTCAAAGAATTAATTATTAAATCAAATTTACTGCAATTTTTTTTATAATTACCAAAAATATTGGGCAATCAATAAAAATGTTTTATAATAAGTCTTGTTGAACGATTATGGCATGCATTGAATTAGAGTTTACACAAAGGAGAATCGCTGCAAATAAAAGACAATGAAATCAGGTTCTTACCAATTCTGTTTTTTATTATTATCATGCCCATACTTACAAGACCAATCTTACTAAACAAACTTTTTTCCGTTGTCGTTGATAAAGATAGATAAATCATAAAAATAGCAACCGTTGTGTCAGATTTTCATTTAAGTGTATTAGAGAACTTTATATTACAATTATGCCATAAATACAGTACTATAAAATGAGAGTTTTAATTAAGATAAAAATTCACTATATTTAAAAAGACAGCACGTGAATCTACCCTTTTTATTAAAATTCAAATTCTGTCATTATAGTGTGGAAAAAAAACAAAAAACAATTCAATAAAATTTGTTACAAAATAGTATAGGCGCAGTATTGAGTTTTAGACGTGTCTTTTAAACTGTTATCAAAGTAAATATTGCTTATGTTATAATTATTAGTTATTGGGTAACAATAATTAAGCTGTTAAAGACAAAGGTAAGTTTTCACAGGTGTTTTTCAATCTATGTATACAAGTAATTGGACGTAAAAATGAATCATAGATATTTGATTAAAAAATTATCGTCTTAAATGATTATATATTGTAATTTATATTTATTTTGGTATATTTTATTTTTGTGTTACTAATATAAGTTTAAGCTTCTAAAAAGTAAGTTTTTCAGTAACGCAGAGAAGCACTCAATCTAATTCCCGGGTTTTGTCATTAATCAAGGAATGTGCATTGATCTTCTAGTGGAAGTCAAAATTAAATCTATTAATGACAACACGATGTTTTTGTAATAAGATTCTTTAAAATTATTCTATCTGATGCCCAATTCTTTCTTCTCAAATATATTAAGAATGTCAGGTTTTTCTGCTTTATTGTTAAAATATTTAACATAATTTACATTTCAAGCTAACTATTGATCTAAATATAATGCAAGAATTATTTGTGAAGCTCTGTATTTGAATCCTTTCCAATGCATGTTTACATGAGAGGGTTCATTAGGCATCTCTTGAGGAGGACGTAATGTTTTGTTAACAGAAATTTTAAAATACAAGTCTGTGCTCATTTATTTCACCAGTGAAAATAAAACTTCTTGAATTTTTTAATCAGAAAACTGATGATTTGGATCAGAAATCTAAAGTTCAAAATCAACTCTGTAGGACAATTAAAAATTGTTAATGGATGTCATTTATGAACAGATTACATATGACTTTGGAAAAAATATATAGACCTTGCATGGATGCGCTACCTTGAATGACTAGAAATTCTGTTTCATCAATCTCAGGTGTTCTTTTTAGTTGCTTCTTTATTTTTTAAATTTTGTTAATTGAAAGGATTTGGAGGAATTAAATTTAATTCATTGTGTCCCACTTTCTATGTTATTATTTCATTGTAATTATCTTGTTTTTAGTTAAACTATCTTCTATGTACTACATAAATATTCATATCCCTTTGTAATTTAATTATTTATAATAATAATAATAATAATAATAATAATAATAATAATAATAATAATAATTAACATGTCCCAAGTACGCATTGATCATACTTGCTTAACCCACAGTCACTACACTTCAAGAAGGCCTATCCCAACCTGTCATTTTTACTAGTCCTGTCTCTTTCTTCCAGTTCTCCATATCCTGGTTGCATGTAAAGCCTTAACAGACACTAGATTAAGTCTTTCCAAACTAAGTAACCATCATCTACCAAATATTTTATCAGAATTTGCAGCATTTTGATCAGACCATATTTGTTGATTTTTGTACGGGATTTAAACCTGCAATTTAAGATTTAACATACCGAAGTTGGCGGTTTTTTTTTTTCGTTTACGCTATTCGTCGTCCCTTGTGTTGGATTTCCAACCCAGTATTACCGCTTTTCACTGTACAGTGGCGGCACCTGTAGATACACAAAATTATTTATTATTATTATTATTATTATTATTATTATTATTTACCCAAAAAAAATTTTAATACAATTTTATAAAATTATTTACAAAATTTTTATTAAATTTGTATTTGAAATAATTCAACCTTGAACTTTGAGTTGGACTAGACTTGAACTCACATCCAGTGTAAAAGAAGATGCAGATTTAATTCGGCCCTAGAATAGACATTATAATATATATATATATATATATATATATATATATATATATATATATATATATATATATATATATATATATATATATATATATATATATATATATATATATATATATATATATATATATATATATATATATATATATATATATATATATATATATATATATATATATATATATATATATATATATATATATATATATATATATATATATATATATATATATATATATATATAGTCCGAGTCCAGATTTTATACCAGATCTGAGTATTCAAATCCAAGTTCACAGGTTATTGGTAGTTCTATGGATAAAAGATATTAAAAATTATTGTATCATATTTTTTTTGCCATGTAATAAGATATCTTAAAAATATTAAAAATATTTAATATGTTAAAAAAGAAATGCAATTGTGGGAGAACAATTGGAATGGGCGTAGAGGAGGTCTTTTGTAAGCTATTGCCTCAGTCTCTTATTCAAGACTGGCATAGTATGTATGAGCATGGAAGGAGAGAACATATTTAATTGACTAGACTTTTTCATTGCGCTTTCTTTGCCCTGATTCACCTTTTTAAGGAAGTTCCAGTGAATTGCTGTACTTGTTCAATAGGACTTACTCTGGAACATATTTTTATTGAATGTCTTGTTTTTTTTTATCATGAGAGAGAGAGATAGTACAGCAAATTTATTTTAGTAATCCCTTAACTTTTAGTTAAAATATTCATGCTTGAATCTGTTCTGAACCTTTATATATATATGTATATATATATTTTTTTTTTTGAAAGATAATTTTTTGATGTTTTTTTTTTCATAGTACACATTTGTATGGGTAGTAGAATAGGTTTCTTTCACCAGTTAAAGTTAGTTACATGTATCATTGCCCTCATCTGTTCTGTGCATATTAAATATATTCAAGTATTCAAATATATAATTATTTAAAAATAAGTAAAATAGTCAAATAAATGTGGGAAAAAAGGGGCAAGAAAAAAATTTGTAAATAAATTTCAGGCAAATGTTACTTATTACTGAAGTAGGTCATGGACTCGTCAAAATTTGGCCGAGTCATTGTCTGAGTTCGTAAAAACTGACTGAGTTTTTAGATCCATGTTCCGGACACTGTATAGTAAAAATTTAAATATTTAAGCCTTTAAAATATTTTGTATATCAGATTTATGTTTATGTAATGGTAGGCGTCATTGTCATATTTTTAAGGTTTGTCACTCGATATTCAAGTTTTAATTTTGTTGAACCTTTAAAAAAGGGAAATGTTTTGCCAGTTCAAACATTGAGTAAATGGGTTTGTGATATAAACTCAGAGGTCAGCTTTTCAGATTGAAAATTTTTAACACTATTAAATTTTTAAATTTGTAATATGCTTATGAAGGTTTGGTAATTGTATTTCAAATGAAAATTTGATTGCATTACATAAAATTTTGCTGTATTAATCATGATGATTATTTTTTATGTACAGAAGAAACTCCGTCCGAATACTGGGAAGCATTGGCAGAAAAAAGGAGGTTTGCATTAGAGGTAGCACTAGAAGAAAATAAAGAATTAAAAGAAGAGAATGAATTATTAAAGGGAGAAAATAAAATCTTGGAGGAAATGCTTGAAGAAGCAAAGCAGTTAGCCACTTTAGTCCAGGTTTGTGCTTGTTTGTAAGATTTGGCAATTTAGAATGTCCGAAGTAAATGATTTAGCATAACGTAAATTTTTGAAGGTTGTAAGACTCTCTTAAGTAAATTTATGAATTAACTGTTGAATCTTTTATTTTCTGGTGGGCCGATAAAGATTTTCTTGCATTACACGGACGATAGAAAAGGGTTACTGTACTCATGAGCAACACATCTTGCATCCTCTTCCCTTGTGATTTTTTAGTAATTTAACAATAGTTAAAACAATAGATTCTTGTTTTATAATTATTTGAAAAGTTGCAAGTTTTATGATTATTTGAAAATACATAAAACTTTATAAATAAAATTGAATTTATGAAGTTTGGAGTGAAAGCTTTTTCATATTGTCAATTTGCCTTTGAGAATTTTATTGATCTTGGATATTTCAAACTTTTTATTATCTGATTTAGATAAATTTTTAATATACTGGATTAGAGGATGTAGAGGAAACGTATTCTGTTGAATTTACTTAGAAAAAATAGTAATTCACACGAAGCCTAAGTTTTTTATTTTTGAAATATTTTTTGACTTATTATATTAGCGTTATAGTTTACTGGTGGTTTTTTTTTTTCTTAAACCAAGTAGTTCTGTTAAAACATTAGAAATTAAAATTTCTTTTTTTTTTGTGATTGCATAATTATATCACCATATTTG